>JAPXFY010003255.1:0-22570 GCA_030674185.1 Monoplex corrugatus
TACATATATATACGTATACCAAAAAGAACGCATATTCAATACAACAAGACAAGTGCAAATTTTCGGCCAAACGGCCTTTGTCAAGCGCGAATGCACAATCACAGACACCAAACAACGGATAACAAAAAGGCTAAAACTTCCCTGCCGCCTCGTCCAGTGGATGAAAAGGGACCAAATGGATATATCATCATATATATGTATGTATATACATACCTTCCGTATTAGGGAGGGCGGGGACCTAAATTTTACTATCTAGCAGAGTCTGAAAATGCAATGAAAGTCCTAATCACATTTTTTTAAGCAACTGCACAAAACAGAGATCCATGGGATAACTGCAGTTTTCAATAATCTCATACAGGTAGGTGGGTTGGCTCTGGTCTTTAGATGGACTGGAGATCCGATATTTTGAGTTCAGTCCCAACCTGCAACATAAAAACTGACCTGTTTGCTGCCTGTCTTTATGTTTCCATTTTTCTGATGGTGTTCATATTCTGTAGGTTCCCTACTATCCAACCTCACGTTTGCCTGCCAATAACTAAACTCAAGGTTCCAGGGTTCCCTCCCCGTTGCGACCTCGACTTTTCTCCTCGGTTTGACCGAAAAATCGAACTGAACGTCTAGTCCTTCGGAAGGGGATGAAAAATGAGTCAGACCCGTGTGTCTTCTGGCCTGTGCACAATAAAGACCCCATGGCACTTGAAAATTGTGAAGAGTAGGGGGTTGCCCAGCTGCCTTGGTATGAAAGATTGGAGATATAGGTTGATTTCCCAGGCCCTCCCCTCGAAGATAATTAGCCTTCTTGCCTTTCCGAAGTCTTGGTCCAAAACAAAAAAATTGGGTGGCGTTGCACTGCGGCAACGAGCTCTGGAAAGAAAGAGCAGCCTGGGTTTCACATGGTAAATCCACTGTGACAAAAAATAAAAAGAACACAAATATGAATATTAACTTCTACATAACCTGGAGCTGTTGCCGAAAAAGTTCCCTCCTGATGCACCATGCTACGCATACCGTCAGTAAATTTTTGAAAAATTTTGCCAGTTTTCACTGTATGATCTTGCAGGATCAAACGTCAGTACTGCTAAGAGACAAAGTTAGTTTGGGTGTTGTAGCTTGAAACTTAATGATCTGAATGATAACAGAACAAAGCGATCCCCTGACCAGGAAATTCTGGTGCCATGTATTATGTCTGGCACTTCTTTCCTTGATAGAATGTCTGCTAGGTGAAAGAATGTTCCTCTTCATGATCTATGTTCTGTGTGTGTGTGCGTGCATGTACATGCATGAGTGGGATGTGTGTGTGTGTATGTGCACATGCATGAGTGGGACGTGTGTGAGTGTGTGTGTGTGTATGTGCACATGCATGAGTGGGGCGTGTGTGTATCTTGTGTGGTGTGTGTGTGGTCACTTTATGTGTGTATAATCTATGTGTAAGTGTGTGTTTATCTGAGAGTTGTGTGTGTGAGAAAGAGACATATAGGAGGAGGGGAAGAGAGAGGCATACTGGTAAACATGGAGGTTTCAAAGATTCCACTAAAACTTCCATATTATAGTTATTACCGAGACACAAACATGCTTCAGGTTTAGGCTGTCACCTACATTGTTCTGGTCGTAACAATGTATTTCTGTTTTGAAAACGTTAATTTGAAAATAGTCTACCAGCACAGATCATGTTTTGAACTTTCTAGTACTATCAAATAGTTCACCACTAACCATTTATTAGTAGCTGTAAGATAAAATAAATAGGCGTTATTGTTGTTATTGTTGTTGTTTAAAGCCCAGCCGACTGCACAGAGCCATACCAGGGCTATAACTGCTTTCAAAACATACAAAACTTCATCAGGAAAAAAAACGAAAATTAAGTAACATATATCAATGCATTCGTGCACATACTCTAAGGACATACCCCTGGCTTTGACCACTCCGTCCAATTTATCACATACCTAAGGACACCAAAACATACATAAAAACAGGCATAAATTACCTAAAATTGCTTCTGTATATCTCACCTCCCTAGAGCCAAAAATTCACTTAACACATGTACCCAATTATCAGTTCTAAGAGAAAGTATGCAAGACTTTAGCGAACACATACAGGTGAATGGACCAGCAAGGCAGAAAATGATAGGAAAAAATGACAGAAAGCAAAGGAGGAAGAAAGAAACAACGCGACAGAAAAGAGGAAATTTCTAGCACAGAATTTCCAGAAGGTGGGGATACTATTTATACTGAAAGAGCCCCCGGAATCCCCATTGCCAGGAGGATGGTGGGTTTGCTCGCCTGAGAGGAGGCAGTGGTGGTGACGTCCTGTCCTCGTGGGCTACATCATGAGTCTGGTGTAGCAGCCAAAGCAGGGCTGGGGGTAGAGAAGATATGGCTCTGAGGACCCGCCTGTTGTCATCCAGGAGAACAGGCATCTCTTCTCACTGGGCCAAATAGTGCGGAGGTAGCTGGGCTAAGGAATCAACAGTATAAGATATTAAGTACCATTCCTGGGTGTATGATTTTAATTCTATTGATATTTACAACATTTTAACAAATCTATGCAATGGCTTGGCCAAGGAATCATTGACATAAAATACAAATACCAATGGTATAAAATACTAGTCTGCATACAAGTTGTGAGCTCATGCTCTGCACATAGTTCCGGTATGTGGTTACTGTTGTTGCATGTGGTGCTGTTTCATATATGTTTTTTGAACATTTAAACATACACAAACATTTGTCTAAATTACCTAACATTGCTTCTGCACATCACGTTTTCTTACAGTCAAAAACCCAGTTAATACATGTCCCGAATTATCAATCCTAAGCGTTTAATACATATCCCGAATTATCAATCCTAAGCGTTTAATACATGTCCCCAATTATCAATCCTAAGCGTAATTAAGACCCTTTTGAAGATGACAGAAACGAAGAACACATTATAAGAAAGAACGTAGAAGGACCACCCATAATGAAAGATGAAGTTAGAGCAGCACTGAAAAAGATGAAACCAGGAAAAGCCCCAAGACCAGACAATATTACTACAGAGATGACTGAAACCCTGGAGGAATTTGGTATTGAAAAAATAAGTCGTCCTACATGGGATTTATGACACTGGAAAAATCCCCAAAGGTATGACAAAATTAATTTTCATTGCACTTCCAAAGAAAGCAGGCTATAGAATGCGAATTCCATTGCACAATCAGCTTGATGAGTCATATAACAAAAATCCTATTAAGAATAATCATGATGAGGACAAGGAATGAATCAAAAGTGAAATAGCAGAAGAACAGTGTGGATTTGTCGAAGGGAAAGGAACTATTAATGCCATATACATCCTAAGAACTATCATAGACATGAAGAATTGATCAACCAACCAGAAAAACTCGATATTGATTGAAAAGATCTACGAATAATCAGAAATATGTATTGGGAACAAACAGCTGCAATGAGAATAGAAAACGATATAAGCTCTTTCCAAAATATCAAAAGAGGAGTGTTTTTTCACCAAATCTGTTTTCACTTTACAGCGAAAACATCTTGCGAAACCTAGAAGAAGACCCTGGATTAAAGGATGGAGGAAAAATGATAAGCAACATTCGATACGTAGATGACACCGTGCTAATTGCAGAAAATGAAAGGGACCTACAAATCCTTGTGAATATACTAGAAATAGAAAGCACAGGTAAGGGGTTGGAACAAGAGCAAGAAGACAAGTCGTGGTGATCAGTAAAAAACATGAAATTCCCTCATGCAAAATAATAGCACACAGCACAACCTTGAGATAGGTTGTTAAGTTTAAATATCTGGGAACGATCATTTCACAAGATGGCAGATGCACATCAGAAATAGCCAGTTCTTGAATGTTATATAGAACCAATGATGTTATACGGTTGTGAGGCATGGACAGTCAACAAGCAAAGCCAGAACAAGATTGAGGCAGCCAAGATGTGGGTTTCTGAGAAGAATGTTCAGAGTTCCATGAACAGCAAAGAAAACAAACCAGACAGTCTTGATGGAGCCAGACAGAAGAAGATCATTCATAAGGAAGATTAGGAAAAGACAGGCAACATTTAAAGGCCATTTTATTAGGAAAGGGGAATTGGAGCACCTGGTCACAACAGGAAAGCTGAGGGAAAGAGAGCACCAGGTAGACCCAGGGAAAAAATATTGGACGGACTTGCAGAGTGGCTGAAGACAGAGAGGGTGGAAGATGTGCTTGCAGCAACAAGGGATAGAAAGAAATGGAAGGCCATGATCGCCAACGCCATGTGGCAAGGCACTTGGTGATGATGATGAAGTGTAAGTATGTAAGGCTTTAGGGAATACATACAGGTGAATGGACCAGCAAGGCAGAAAATGATAGGAAGAAACGACAGAAAGCAAAGGAACAAGGGAGGTACAAAGAGAGTGACAGAAAAAACAGAAAGCGAAAGAAAATGGGAGAAACAAAGATACCGACAGCAGGGGGCATTTTAGCACAGAATTTCCAGAAGGTGGGGATACCAATTATCGTGAAAAACCCCACGGCATCCCTCCGGGGATGAACTGCGGAAGCATTCAGAACAAATTGTAACTCACCATGAACATGACACATCACCTTTTACACAGATGTCAGGTGACTGACCCCTAAGCCAAGGTGTCGACAACAGTGTATGTCACTGGCTTTGTGTTCACTGTTATTTACTGTTATTTTTGTTTAAAGCCCAGCCGACTGCGTAGACACGTATCAGGGCTATAACCTGTTTCAAAACATACACAATACTTCAATAGGAAAAAAAAAAAGAAGAAAATTACGAAAATATATCAATGCATTCGCGCACATAATCTAAGGAGATGCCCCTGACGCTGACCACTCCGTCCAATTTATCACACAGGCAACTTTGAAAAAATATAACTGAATACAATTTTAAACATAAAGACACTAAAATATACATAAAAACTGGCCTAAATTACCTAAAATTGCTTCCGCATATCTCATTTCCCTAGAGCCAAAAATACACTTAATTCATGTACCCAATTATCAATCCTAAGAGAATAGAATCAAAAGAGAAATAGCAGAAGAACAGTGTGGATTTGTGGAGGGGAAAGGAACTGTTAATGCCATATACATCCTAAGAACTATCATAGAGAGGTCAAATGAGATGAATAAGGATTTATATTTATGCTTTGTTGACTACACCAAGGCTTTCGATCGGGTACGACATGATGAATTGATCAACCAACTGGAGAGACTCAATGTCGATGGAAAAGATCTACGAATAATCTGGAATATGTACTGGGAACAAACAGCTGCAATGAGAATAGAAAACAATATAAGCTCTTTTCAAAACATCAAAAGAGGAGTCAGACAGGTTTGTGTTTTGTCACCAGATCTGTTTCCAATATATAGCGAAAACATCATGAGAAACCTAGAAGAAGACCCTGGATTAAAGGTTGGAGGGAAAATGATAAACAACATTCGGTACGCAGATGACACCGTACTAATTGCAGAAAATGAAATGGACCTACAAAACCTTGTGAATATACTAGAAACAGAAAGCAAAGGTAAGGGGTTGGAACTAAACAGCAGGAAGACTGAAGTCATGGTGATCAGTAAAAAACATGAAATCCCCTCCTGCAAGATAACAGCACATGGCACAACCTTGACACAGGTTAATAAGTTCAAATACATGGGAACGGTCATTTCATCAGACGGCAGATGCACATCGGAAATAGCTGGCAGAATCGGCCAAGCCAAAACAGCATTCAAGAAGATGACAAGCATTCTTAGCAATAAATGCCTATCAATTAACATCAGATAGAGAGTCCTTGAATGTTATATAGAACCAATACTGTTGTATGAATGCGAGGCGTGGACAGTCAGCAAGCAAAGCCAGAGCATGAATATGAAGTGGTGAGACGTAAATCCAACTGTGTACTAGAACTCAATAATTTAAAATGTTTGCCTCAATGAGCACTTGGTATGGATAAGTACTTCGGGCAAAATAATCACTATACAGCATTCTCAAAACGTGCATTTTTATTTTTGTTTTTTTCAGTGATAAATTTGTTATTTAAATGGCATGAAAAATAATGCGTCTTTAGTTTGATTTTGTTTAGTCTGTAAACAAAAAAATTGCGAATAAATTTTTTATCTAATTCACTTTATTCATTTTGATCTGTTCTTCTGTTCCAAACAATACCCATTCTGAATTCATTGCTAAAAACTTTTCTTGCTCTACGACTTTGTCTTGTTGTTGTGATTGTTTGTTTGTTTGTTTTTGTTTTGTTTTGTTTTTATCACAGACTGTTTTTCTTTCTTTTTTTTTTCTTTGACAGAGCTGTGTATTCAAGATCTGATATCTCGAGTTCAGTCCCAGCTCTTATCATCATCATCATCATGTGTCCTGCCGCATGGCGTTGGCGATCATGGTACTCCATATGCATCTATCCCTTGTTTCTGTAAGCACATCTTCCACCCTCTCTGTCTGTCACAATGTTAAGAATGTAGGTGACTGGCAGTGTCTTGCAGTTTATGCAGGTTTGTGAAGATCTAGCAGTCGATCGTTCTTCTCAGAGACAGGATACACCAGTCCGGGTTAAACGAAAACGATCCTTTATTTGAAGAACGAATGAAACACAACAGGAACTGGGTAAAAACTATACGCATCCAATGCACCACTCCTAGTTTGCAGAATTATTCTTCTTCAGCCCTCAAATTTACACACAACAACTCTACGAATCTATAGCAACTTCTCTATTTCTGACAGCAGGCTTACACTTCAACTCTTTCGATCGCTCTCTTCTCTACCCACAGTCACGCTTTATTTATAACATCTTGGAAAGTTCCAGAATATTCTCGGCTTTTCCCTAGATTTTCAGCCAATCATAGCCACATTCTCGAACCTTCCCTTTCTGGAATGTTCTGTAGCTCTAGCCAATCACTGTACAGGTAAAACGTCTGGCCAATCATTGTACAGATTAAATTTGTTTACAATTTCCGGAACATTCTAGAAAGATCTAAGGTATTCTACGTTTTTCTTGTCATTTCTAGATTGTTCCAAAGGATTCTACATATTTCCATGCAACGAAATCGAACTTAAACATATATTGTCAGTGTTAGCATAAACCGAAACAAATATTCTCGATTCATTATTGAGTGAAACACAAACCAATCTTCAAGAACGAACAGCGGAGAATATCTGAATCGGCAGACACATTTTGACGTCACACTTCTCTTATCGGCCTTCGCACTTTCACATTGAGTTCTCTTTTTTTTTAAATGTAACACTGTCCTCAGCCATTCTGCAAGTCCGTCCAACATTTTTTCCCTGGGTCTACCTGGTGCTCTCTTTCCCTCCAGCTTTCCTGTTGTGACCAGGTGTTCTTACTCCCCTTTCATTATAAAATGGCCTATAAATGTTGCCTGTCTGTTCCTAATAATCTTCCTTATGAATGATCTTCTTGTGTCTGCCTCCATCAAGACTGTCTCGTTTGTTTTCTTTGCTGTCCATGGAACTCTCAACATTCTTCTTAGAATCCCAGCTCTGCGACATATAAAAACTGGCCTGTTTGCTGCCCATCTTAATGTTTCCATCATTCTGGTGGTGTCAGCTTCGTGTTTCGTAGGTCTCTGTGACGATTTAGGGGGAGGAGGCAGGCAGAAGAGAGTGTGAGAGAAGAGCACTTTCTGACAAAGTTCCGACCTTCTTTACGACTAAAGAACATGGTGAATTTGGTAGAACAATAACTGTGATGTATTGGTGGATTTAGCTGACAGACTCAGGGACTATAATGTTCTGACGAAAAAAAAAAGGGGGAGGTCACTTCTGAAATAGGACAGTGTCTAATAAACTGCTCTATAATCCAATTCCGCAATTCTTGGTGTCGCAACACAAACAAAACGTCTGTCCGAGACGATCCCCTTCCTCCATCCAGAGGATCTTAGAAGGTTTTGGTCTCGGTGGCTTTTTACTCAACTCTCATTGGGAGGACTTGGTTTTCTTACTTGGTTTTCTTGTGCTGAATTGATGCACGGATCTACCATTGCCAGTAGCGTCACTAATCTTCTTCACATTTGTAGAGTTGATTGCGAGCGTTTGAAGCGGGTTAGGGAGAAGTGGGGTGGGGGGTGGGGATTGAGTAGGTAGGGGAATAGTCTTTTTCATGCCCGAGCGCTGCTTTGATTGCTTGACCTCCAGTAGTTGAAGAGGTCTGGAGGCAGGTAGAATGGTCAAAATTTGACTTGGTTCACCTCGATGTTAGGTCGTATTTGGATTGAAGTGAAGAGGGTTGAAGAAACAGCTCCTCCTGGCGGATGATATAAATGGAGAGAGGGCTTAAAATAGAGAGAGGGCTTAAAGTGAGACTCAGTTGACGACTATCCTCCGAATATGGGAAGACGATCATCCGTCTATAGACTTCTTTACGAATTATGAACAAGATAGGTTCCACATGAACCCTTACCATCTTTACAACGTTTACCAGAATATGAACAATTTTAGATCTAAACGGTAGATCTAACAAATATAACGAGGATGGACAATAACACAATAACTCGAGGCCGCCTACAACTGACCCTATAGATTCTTTATGCAAACATAACTGCCTCCGATTCTAACATGGTCTCACATCAAGCGGAGTAACGATGAAACATGTCAATACATAGAACATTATCAGAACAACATCATAAACATGGAACAACGTTCAAGAGACAGACATTAAAATAGTGTCCCATCCTCACGGAACTTAAACAAAAATAATGTCAAGCAACTCCCCATCTGAAACTGCAAAGAACATGTACGAAATTCCAAAATTCAAAGAACTTTTCATCGATTTTGATGATTAAAGGCCTGATTAGGCTTGTGCAAACAAAAAGAAAATGCGCATTTTAATACCTTATTAGAAATAGTTGAGAAAGAGGGGACGTAAATAGGCCACAAGGCCTAGGCCATTGAAAGCCAGTCCCTACTACTACTACTACAATGTAAATAATATCAAACGTAATCATTTTAGCCTCCAAGGCATCCATCTCTGCAAACAGAAGGCATATCTTGACAGATTACAAACAATGGTAAGAAGATCAGTTCAGGCGACCACAGGCCTGTTGGCACCAAGTCTCCTTCAAAGACATGGAAACACCAATTCTATTACTAAATCAGTTATATTCTAAAAGACTTCACTTACAGCTAGATGTTCCTTCAAGAGAAGCACTCTTGATGCCTTTCTCAACAGGTGAACTGGCTATTTCAATGCAGAGAATCTAGAGTCTACAGTGTGGTTTGTAGTTTCCCGTTGAAAACCAGACGAGTACTTTCAGGCAATGACGCAACTAATGACGAGTTTTTCCGGAGTAGTGCTTATCGCGTCATAAATCATGACGTAATATTTCAGTAGGCTAGGTTCCGTCACAGTCTCTCTACCCCCTTTCCCCCCCCCCCCCCCCCCCCATCCCCAGTTCAAGACCTTGCCGGCGCATAGGGTTTTCCGCAGGCTCAGGCAGGGAGTCTGCCAGATAAATGCTGGCTGATTTGGGTGGAGCGCATGTGGAGTAGTCCGAGTGCCATGAATCCCTCTTGAAAAAACTCCAAACTCTACAATGTCTTCTGACTGTTGACGTATGTCTGCACATTGGACCTGTCATTAAACCAACCTACCAAACAAACAAACGAACGAACGAACGAACGAATAAATATTTACTGTTAATTTTATTAAATAAAGCCCACCCGACTGCGTAGAGCCATATTGGGGCTATAACCTGTTTCAAAACATATTACTTCAACGAGGAAAAAAAAAAAAAAAAAAAGAAAAGAAGATTAAGTACACATATCAATGCATTCGCGCACATAATCTTAGGATATGCCCCTGGCATTGATCACTCCGTCAAATGTATCACACAGGGGATTTAAAAAACATACCTAAATACAATTGTAAACATAACTAAGGACACTAAAGCATATATAAACACGGGCCTAAATTACCTAAAATTGCTTCCGCATATCATATCCCTGGAGCCAAAAATGCACTTAACACATGTACCCAATTATCAATCCTAAGAGAAAGTACGTAAGACTTTATCGAACACATACAGGTGAATGGACCAGCGAGGCAGAAAATGATAGGAAGAAATGACAGACAGCAAAGGAACAAGGCAGAAACAAACGAAAGTGACAGAAAAGAGGAAATTTCAATCACAGATCTTCCAAAAGGTGGGGATACTATTTACATGTATACTGAAAGGGCCCCCGGCATCCCCACGGGAAGAAGACCTTCCGATTGGAATTCTGACGTCTTACCCACTTGACCACCAGGCGTGTCAGTGTTCAAGCTTGCTGTTAAAACGTTACCTGGCCAGTTCATGGGTTTATGTGCAGGCTTTTATGGCTTGTGCCGTTATCACCATACATATGGCACCTGTCACGTTAGTGCATGCGGAATTCGTTTCCGAGAATCTTGTTGGATGGGGTGATGGTGTGAAAAGGTGATCTGTATGAATCTGTTGGATAGGCTGAGGAAGTGAACAGGTTATCTGTAGGAATATATTGATAGGGTCTCACCTGTTTCACCTGTCGGCGTCACCGGGTTCGGTGTTGGCCGCTGCACACTTTATCACCACCATCTCCCTCCAGGCCGCTCTGTCTTGACTTTTGTGGACAATTTTTTTAATATTAAGGCCACTGGTGTTGGTTATGTTCTCGATATATGAGATTAGAGGTCTTCATTTCTTCGTTTCTGCCACTGTTTTTCCTTGAAAAATGGTTGCCATGAGGTCCATGTTCCTGCTGCATGACACATGGCCAATGCATTTTAGTCTTCCCTTGTTGATGTCTGCTAGTAATTTTCTGGTGGTATCAAGTTCTTCCAGGACACTTCCATTAGTTCTTCTATTTGTCCACTTGACACGTAGTAGTATCCGATAAAACCACATCTCTGCTGCCTCAGTTCTTTTCCAATGTCTTTCTCAGAGTTGGATAAGGTGAGGGACCGAAAAGATTATCTATAGAAATCTGTTGGATAGGGTGAGTGAGTAAGGAGGTTATCTGTAGGAATTTATTGGAGAGGGTGAGGGAGTCAAAGGGTTAAGTTTTTGCAGTTGGTGGAAAGGGTGAAGGAACCAAAGGGTTAAAGCTTGTGCCATGATCACCATACATGTACACATGGCACGTGTGACGTTAGTGTGTGTGGAATTCATTCCGAGCACGGAGACGTCATCTTGAGAAACTGAAACTGAAACTGTTAAAAGTGGGTGTCTAGGTCTCCATTTTAACCAGCTATGAAAGAGTGCCTGACCCTGGGTTGGAGGGGGGATGGGCTTCACTCTTGCAATGCTGGCCCAAGAGAAGCTGTTGTGTTTAGCGTCTTACTCCACTCTGAACTCAGCATTGTGAGACGAGCTGTAAATTATAATCATACCTTTCTGCCTATCTCTCTCTCTCTGTCTCTCTCTCTCTACTCTCCTTCTCTCTCTGTGTCTCTGTCTCTCTCTCTTTGTGTGTCTCTGTATCTGTCTCTCATTCTCTCTCTGTCTCTCTCTCTCTTCTCTCTCCCTGTCTCTGTCTCTCTTTCTCACTCTCGCTCACTCTCTCTATCTATCCATCTCTCTCTCCCTCTCTCTGTCTCTGTCTCTCCATCTCTGCCTCTCTCTCTCTCTCAGGGTGGCTGAGGAAAAGAAGATGGAAGATGTGCTTGTGGCAACAAGGGATAGATACATATGGAGGGCCATGATCGCCAACGGCATGCAGCAGGACACATGATGATGATGAATAATCATGTATATCTTATTTTTTCACAGACATGAGCGGAACGAATCGGAACCGTAGAAACCTCTGTCGTCATTTAGTGGGTGTTATACAGCGAGGGGTCAACTGCTAGAGCAGTGCATCTCAAAAGGAATAATGAAGGGAGATACATCTTTCTGGCAGGAAACTCGATATTCTTTAAGGCCCAGAATGTGGAAGAATGACAGAAAGCCACCTAATGGAGCTGTCAGCCTTTCACACAATGGATCTCCAAAGAATCATGTGAATCATCTTGTCCAACACTAACTGTATATCAAACCAACAACTACTTAGTCAATGCAGTCAAGAAGTATGGGCACTATCATCATCAAAATGCGATTTTTGTTATTATTGCTATTATTGTTCTTTTTGTTTAAAACCCAGCCGACTGCATAGAGCCATGTCAGGGCTTTGACCTTTTCAGAACTTACACCATACTCTCTGTCTCTCTCTGTCTCTGTGTATCTGTCTTACTCTCTCTCTCTTTCCTTCTCTCTCTCTCTCTCTCTTCTCTCTCACCTCCGTCTGTCTGTCTGTCTGTCTGTTTCTCTCTCTTTCCCTCTGCCTCTCTCTTTCCTTGTATGGAATACATACATACATACATACATACATACATACATACATACATACATACATGCATGCATACGTACATACATACATACATACATTCGTATGTACATACATACATACATACATTCGTATGTACATACATTCGTATGTACATACATACATACATACATACATAATACATACACACATACATACATACATACATACATACATACATACATACATACATACATACATACATACCGTATATACATACATATACAAGGAATCGTCAAAAAATAACAGGAAACTCGAGGTTTCGTTCAAATCTTTTGACTAACGCCAAAGGTGTCTATATCTCTCTGGCCTGATTGACGCCAGGATATATTACAAAACTAAACATAGAGTACACCCTTGTCACACAAGATCCAAAACAAGTGTGACTGCCCGTGCCCAAGCAAACATGAACCAGAAGAACAAGAAAACCAATATAAGCGCGTATCCAACGAGACAAAACAAAACACAACAAGCGCAAATTTTCGGCCAACTAGCCTTTGTCAAGCGCGAACGCACGGTCACAAACAGATCACAGATACCAAACAATGGATAATAAAAACGGGACTAAAAACTTCCCTGCCGCCTCGTCCAGTGGGTAAGAAATGGAATTGATACGCGCTTATATTGGTTTTCTTGTTCTTCTGGTTCTTGTCACACAGTTTGTGTTCGCCGCTTTGTGACCTGTGTTCCTGTCTATAATAAGAGACCACACACATACACACACACACACATACTCACACACACACACTCACACACACTCACACACACCACACACACACACACACACACTCCACACACACACACACACACACACACACACACACACACACACACCACACACACACACACACACATACACACACACACACACACACACACACACACACACACAACACACACACACACACACACACACACACACACACACACACACACACAAAGAAAACGAAAGAAACAAAGAAAACCAGGAAAGTTATCGGAAGAAACAGCGAACGAACGTTTAATTAAGCAAACAACCAAATAATCAAAGACAATTTGCCAGGTATGAACAGGTTAAAGCAAAGTATTAGTATCATGCACATAAGTTATTCGACTGGAAATATACATACCAGTTGCTAATGAGGGTTCGTGGGACATTGATCTTTACTACTACACGTAATAAAGAATTTGTCGTACGAAAATCAAAGTGCATCATTACTGTACAATTACTGTATGTCCAATTGGAGAGAGAAAAAGGGGTGGAGAATGGGAAGGAGAGAGAAGCTAGAAAGGAAGACAGACAGACAGACTGACAGACAGACAGACACAGATAGACAGACAGACAGACTGACAGACAGACAGACAGACAGACAGAGAGAGAGATGAGGAAGGGAGAAGAAAGGAAAAAATTAAAATGAAGAAGAATGCGAAGAACAACAACAACGGGAACAACAAAAAACGAAGACACGAAGAAGAAGAAAAAAAGAAGAAGAAGAAGAAAAAGAAGAAGAAGAAGAAGAGGAGAGAGAAGAAATAGAAGAAGAAGAAGAAGAAGAAGAGAAAGAAGAAAAAGAAGAAAAAGAAGAAGAAGAAGAAGAACAGCAACAGCAACAGCAGCAACAACAACAACAGCAAGGAAAAGGAGGAAGAAGAAGACAAGTTAAACACTTAGGGAAACATTTTATAACAAGCAGTCAACAATGGACGTACATATGTCATCATTAAACTTCAGTGAATCAGTCTTAATCCTTGGGACATGACACAAACTGTAAGTCCAACGAAATATTTTCTTTGATGTTGTTGCCAGCACAATTCTTTACATAGAAATGCAAAATTAACAACAGTTTACCCAACCATTTTCTACAAAGGAATGCAAAATTAACAACAGTTTACCCAAACATTCTTTACACAGAAATACAAAACTAACATCAGTTTACCCAACCATTCTTTACATAGAAATGCAAAATTAACAATACTTTACCAAACCATTCTTTACATATAAATGCAAATTAACAATTAACAGTTTACCTGACCATTCTTTACATATAAATGCAAAATTAACAACAGTTTACCCAGTTTTTTTATCAATTCGAAAATATGTAAAAACGAGATACGAAATTGAAAAACACCGCGATTTTATCAGTTCTGAGCATGGTAAAGTGTCAATAGAATGGCATTTCTAGAAAGATTCAATGGAAACTTGAGAAGCTTCATAGAAATGGAATTATTTGTGCGTGCCATAAATGCTCTGCCCCTCGCCCCCCCCCCCCCCCCCGACCAGTGTCTCCAAATAGGTGCCTTTGGTATAATTAGGATCACTCTATTACACACAGACACACACATACAGACAGACATGCGCGCACGCGCGTGCGCGCACAAACACACACACACACACACAAGCCACATGTAGGCACAGATACATACACGCACACAAACACCTGTGCACACATATATACACAAACATATACGTGCACATACATACACATAAACATGCACACATACATACACACAAACAGGCACACATAACACGCGCACACTCACGTACACAAACATACACACACACACACACACACACGCACACGTACACACACACACACACACACACACACACACAAACATACACACACGCGCGCGCGCACACACACACACACGCGCGTAAGGAAACATTCGACAGTGCACACACTACCTATTGAATATAATTTAATGACTAGCAGTGAATCGTCTTTCATCATCTCTATAAATATAAAGATGGTTCAGTCCAACCCATTTTAAGGGGAAGTAAGCCGTGAAAATACCAGTCAGTGTGTTAGCTGTAAAATTGGTGGTGGTGTGTGTGGTGTGTGTCGGCTCTATCAAAGTCATCCGGCCCTTTTAGGTGTGTGCACACAATATGTAGGCCTACTGACTATCTTGAGTTCAATCCCAGCCTGCAACATAAAAAACTGGCCCGTTCGCTGCCTATCTTTCCTTCATCATCATCATCATCATCATCATCATCATCTTCTTCTTCTTCTTCTTCTTTTCTTCTTCTTCTTCTTCATCATCATCATCATCATATCATTATCATTATTATCATCATCATCGTCGTCGTCATCATTCATCACCTTCATCATCATCGTCGTCATCATCATCATCATCTTCTTCTTCTTCACAATCATGATCATGATCATCATGATCATCATCATCATCATCAAAAAGATTCCCATAGTGCAACATCCCAAGAAGCAAGCTCCCAAGTATTTTGCGCTTTACACACAGAAAATGTCTACATACAGATGTTAAAACAACGATAAATGAGTGATATAAACATGATACACACAGAAAATGTCTACATACAGATGTTAAAACAACGATAAATGAGTGATATAAACATGATACACAACAGAACACAATGTTACATAATGTTAAAAAACGATAAATGATGCATATAAACAATCACACAAACACACACGACAACACAACAATACACACACAAAAAAAAACTACAGCACAAACAACACAATACATCAACACACACACACACACACACACACACACACACACACACACACACACACACACACACACACACACACACACACACACACACACACACACACACACACACACACACACACACACACACACACACACACAGACACACAGATACGCACGAACATACACACGATTATGTAAACGGACAAGGACTTACACGGAACCCATGTTAGCATCGTAGACAACACGAACAGCTTAGACACAAACGATCACACAACAACAAACCATACATTATCTGTCATCGATAGCATACACAAACAAACTTAATCTGTACATTTCGATCAGACATACACATACATCATTAGCTTGTACAATCGATCAGACATACACAAACATACATTATCTTGTACAATCGATCAGACATACACAAACATACATTATCTTGTACAATCGATCAGACATACACAAACATACATTATCTTGTACAATCGATCAGACATACACAAACATACATTATCTTGTACAATCGATCAGACATACACAAACATACATTATCTTGTACAATCGATCAGACATACACAAACATACATTATCTTGTACAATCGATCAGACATACACAAACATACATTATCTTGTACAATCGATCAGACATACACAAACATACATTATCTTGTACAATCGATCAGACATACACAAACATACATTATCTTGTACAATCGATCAGACATACACAAACATACATTATCTTGTACAATCATCAGACATACACAAACATACATTATCTTGTACAATCGATCAGACATACACAAACATACATTATCTTTCTTAGTACAATTTTCCCATCAGACACTACAATAAAGATAAATTATCTTGTACACATCGCCTACAATTCCTTTTTCCTTTTCCAAAAAAGAAAAAAGAAAAACAAAAGAGAACAAAAACAAACCTGTTTTCCTTTCAGAGCTGGGGTGTTGGTGATGGTAGTTGTGAGGTTATGCTTGTGTCTGTGTGTGTGTGTGTGTATGTGTGTGTGTGTGTGTTTGTGTGTTTGTGAGTGTGCCTCTGTGTATATATATATGTATATACATCATCATCATCACCATCAGGTGCCTTGCCGTATGGTGTTGGCGATCATGGACTTCCATCTGTCTCTATCTCTTGTTGCCTCAAGCATCTCCTCCACCTTCCCTGTCCCCAGCCATTTGCAAGTCCGTCTAGTATTTTCTCCCTGGGTCTACCTGGTGCTCTCTTTCCCTCCAGCTTTTCTGTTGTGACCAGGTGCTCCAAATCCCCTTTCCTCATAAAATGGCTTGTAAATGTTGCCTGTCTTTTCCTAATCTTCCTTATGAATGATCTACTTGTGTCTGCCTCCATCAAGACTGTCTCATTTTGCTGTCCATGGAACTCTCAACATTCTTCTTAGAAACCACATCTTGGCTGCTTCAATCTTGTTCTGGCTTTGCTTGTTGACTGTCCACGCCTCACAACTGTACAACAGTATTGGTTCTATATAACATTCAAGAACTCTCTTCCTGATGTTAACTGATAGGCATTTGTTGGTAAGAATGCTTGACATCTTCTTGAATGCTGTTTTGGCCTGGCCGATTCTGCCGGCTATTTCTGATGTGCATTTGCCTTCTGATGAAATGATCGTTCCCAGGTACTTAAACTTATCAACCTCTCAAGGTTGTGCCGTTTGCTGTTATTTTGCATGAGGTGACTTTATGTTTTTACTGATCACCATGACTTCAGTCTTCCTGCTGTTTAGTTCCAACCCCTTACCTTTGCTTTCTATTTCTAGTATATTCACAAGGTTTTGTAGGTCCCTTTCATTTTCTGCAATTAGCACGATGTCATCTGCATATCGAATGTTGTTTATCATTTTTCCACCAACCTTTAATCCAGGGTCTTCTTCCAGGTTTCTCATGATGTTTTCGCTGTAAAGTGAGAACAGATCTGGTGACAAAACACAACCCTGTCTGACTCCTCTTTTGATGTTTTGGAAAGAGCTTATATCGTTTTCTGTTCTCATTGCAGCTGTTTGTTTCCAGTACATATTTCTGATTAATCGTAGATCTTTTCCATCAACATTGAGTCTCTCCAGTTAGTTGATCAATTCTTCATGTCTTACCCGATTGAAAGCCTTGGTATAATCCACAAAGCATAAATACAAATCCTTATTCATCTCGATTGACCTCTCTGTGATAGTTCTTAGGATGTATATGGCATTAATAGTTCCTTTCCCTTCCACAAAGCCACACTGTTCTTCTGCTATTTCTCTTTTGATTCTATTCCTTGTCCTCATCATGATTATTCTTAGCAGGATTGTGCGATGGGGTTCGCATTCTATAGCCCCCGTCTTCTTTGGAAGTGCAATGAAAATCAATTTTGACATATCTTTGGAGATTTTTCCAGTGCCGTAAATTTCATTTAGGAGGACTGTTATTTTGGTGAAGCTAAATTCCTCCAGGGCTTCAATCATCTCTGTAGTAATGTTGTCTGGTCCTGGGCTTTTCCTTGTTTCATCTTTTTCATTGCTGCTCTAACTTCATCTTTCATTATGGGTGATCCTTCGATGTTCTTTTTTATAATGTGTTCTTCGTTTCTGTCATCCTCAAAAAGGTTTTTAATGTACTCTCCCCATCTGTCTAATATTTTGTCTTTTTCCATGATAAGTGTGCCACCTGTTGATTTTAAGCAACCAGTTGATATACATGTATTTTTCCTGGGGACAATTTCTTCGATTCGTCTGTACATACCCTGAGGGTCCGTTTTGTGTTAGACTTCTATTTCGTTGCATTTTGTTTTCAGCCAAGATTCCTTAGCTTCATTGCACCTATTCCTGATTTCTTTGTTAATCTTCCTGTATGTCTCCTCGTTTCTCTTTGCCTGTTTCCTTTCCTCCATTATGCCAAATACTCGTTTTGTCATCCAGTTCTTTTTCGCTTTTCTATCTGCCTCAGGGATTTCTTCACAAGCTTGATTTATCGAATTTCTCAACTTTGTCCATTGTTCCTCACTGTCACCAACGTCTTCCAGAGCACTGAATTCGTTTTGAACATGTACATTAAATTTTGTACGTATCACTTCATCTGTCTTTAAGAGACCAAGATTTAGTTCGATGTTGCTTTTGGTCTGTTTTCTTTTCCTTAATTTCAGCCTAAATTGTCCCACTATTGTGGTCACTGTTGCAGTCTGCTCCTGGTAGTGTTTTTTTTTGTTTTTTGTATATACATATATGTACCTATATGTGTACACACACACACACACACACACACACACACACACAACACACCACGCACGCACGCACGCACGCACGCACGCACGCACGCACAGACATATATATATATATATCATCATTATATATATATATATATCATCATCATCATCATCATCATCATCATCATCAGGTGCCTTGCTGCATGACCATAGCGATTATGGACTTCCATCTGTCCCTATCACTTGTTGCCCCAAGCATCTCTTCCACCCTCATTGTCCCCAGCCACCCTGCAAGTCCGTCTAGTATCTTCTCCCTCAGTCTATCCAGTACGTATTAATGAGGTGAAAATTGAAAACATCCAAAACAGTATAAACCATAGACAACAATCATCGAATTTTCAGGAGAGAACTGAAAAACAAAACAAACAAACAAACAAACAAAACACCACAATGATCTCAGCCACAGAATCTCCAACCCTAACTTCGGCAGACAAAACATTGTTTAATGTGACGAATTATACCACTACCACAAACGCTTTGTCCCCTCTCACCCCTGCCTTATTCGTACCTTGCAACAACCCACGGAATGTCGTCAGTCCATTTGTGGCGGAAATGGTGGACCTCGTGATGTATGCCGGGATATTACCGGTGCTCGTGACCTGTGGCGTGATCACCAACGTCATCAACATGGTGGTCTTTGCTCGTCAGAAGCTGTCTGACAGAATTCACCTGTGTTTGTTCAGGTAACGAACACCAAGTTTTTCTTCTTTTTGTCTGAAGTAGAGAGAGAAAAGAGAGAGAGAGAGAGAGAGAGAGAGAGAGAGAGAGAGAGAGAGAGGAGAGAAAGGGTGAAGGGTGAAGGGAACACTTGTACGTAGTCAGACTAGAGAAAAAAGGAAGCAAAAGCTAATTCATTCATCACCCTCTGCAGGATTCCCGTTCATCAGTCTCTATGAAATTCATATCCATCAACATCTGTGAGATTCCTGTTCATCACCCTCTGTAGGATTCCCGCTCATCACCCTCTGTAGGATTCCCTCTCATCACCCTCTGTAGGATTCCCATTTATCACTCTCTGTGGGATTCACATTCATCACCCTCTGTGGGATTCACATTCATCACCCTCTGTGGGATTCACGTTCATCACCCTCTGTAGGATTGCTGTTCATCACCCTCTGAAGGATTCCCGTTCATCACCCTCTGTGGGATTCATATTCATCACCCTCTGTGGGATTCATATTCATCACCCTCTGTAGGATTCCTGTTCATCACCCTCTGTAGGATTCCCGTTCATCACCCTCTGTGGGATTCCAGTTCATCACCCTCTGTAGGATTCCCTCTCATCACCCTCTGTAGGATTCCATTTATCACCCTCTGTGGGATTCCCGTTCATCACCCTCTGTGGGATTCCCGTTCATCACCGTCTGTAGGATTCCCGTTCATCACCCTCTGTAGGATTCCCATTCATTACCCTCTGTGGGATTCATATTCATCACCCTCTGTGGGATTCCGGTTCATCTCCATCTGTGGGATTCATATTCATCACCCTCTGTAGGATTCCCGTTCATCACCCTCTGTAGGATTCATATTCATCACCGTCTGTGGGATTCCCACTCAATACCTGAGGGATTCATGTTTATTGCCGTCTATGGGGATTCCCGTTCATTACCCTCTGTGGGGATTCCCGTTCATCACCCTCTGTGGGGATTCCTGTTCAGTGCTCTCTGTAGAGATTTCCATTCATTACCCTCTGTGGGGATTCCCGTTCATCATCCTCTATGGAGATTCCCGTTCATTACCCTCTGTGGGGATTCCCGTTCATCACTCTCTGTGGGGATTCCCGTTCATCACCCTCGTTGGGGATTCCCGTTCATCATCCTCTGTGGGGATTCCCGTTCATTACCGTCTGTGCGGATTCCCGTTCATCACCCTCTGTGGGGAATTTCCCGTTAATCACCTTCTGTGGGGATTCCCTTCACCACCCTCTGTGGGATTCCCGTTCATCAGCCATTGTGGGATTTCCATTCATCACACTCTTTGGGGATTCCTGTGAATCACCCTCTTTGGGGATTTCCGTTCATCACCCTCTGTGGGGATTCCCGTTCATCACCCTCTTTGGGGATTCCCGTTCATCAGCCATTGTGGGATTCCCATTCATCACCCTCTTTGGGGATTCCCGTTCATCACCCTCTGTGGGGATTCCCATTCATTACCCTGTGTGGGATTCCCATTCATCACCCTCTATGTGATTCCTATTCATCAACCCCTGGGTGGAATTCCCAAACATTACCTTCTGCGGGATTCCCATTTATCATCCTCTGTGGGATTACCGTTCATCACCATCTGTTCATGACCCTCTTTTCGTCACCCTCTATGGGATTTCTGTTCATCCCCTTGTGTAAGATTCCCATTCATCATCCTTTCAGGAACCCATTCATCACTCTCCATGAGATTCATAATCATCCTTCTCTACGAGATTCATCTTCATCATCCTCTGTGGGATTCCCGTTCATCACCCTCTGTGAGATTCCCATGCAACACCCTTTGTAGGATTCTTATTCACCACCTTTAGTCAGATTTCCATTCATTATTCTCTTCTCTGCATCCTCTGTCAGATTCTGCTTCATCACCCTTGGTGGTGGAATTCCAAAAATCACCTTCTGCACGATTCCCCTTCATCCTCAATGGGGTGGGATTCCTGTTCTTCACCCTCTGTACAATTCCTGCTCATCACCCTCTGTACGATTTCCCTTCATCACCCTCCGTGGGTTTCCCGTTTATCACCCTCTGTAGGATTCCCGTTCATCACCCTCTGTACATTTCACGTTCATCGCCCTCTATGGGATTTCCGTTCAGCACCCTCTGTACATTTCATGTTCATCACCCTCTATGGGTTTTCCGTTCATCACCCTCTGAAGATTTCATGTTCATCACCCTCTATGGGATTTCCATTCAGCACCCTCTGTACATTTCATGTTCATCACCCTCTATGGGATTTCCATTCAGCACCCTCTGTACATTTCACGTTCATCACCCTCTATGGGATTTCCGTTCAGCACCCTCTGTACATTTCACCCTCTGTATATTTCACGTTCATCCCCCTCTATGGGATTTCCGTTCATCACCCTCTGTACATTTCACGTTCATCACCCTCTATGGGATTTCCGTTCATCACCCTCTGTACATTTCACGTTCATCACCCTCTATGGGATTTCCGTTCATCACCCTCTGTCAGATTCCCCTTCATCACCCTCTCTGATGGATTGTCATACAACATCATCGTCTTCTGCCTTATGCTGACAGCCTGGCAGTGACCGACACGGGGTTCCTTCTGTTCCTCATGTGTGGAAAGTCTTACGCCCTGGTCAGTCTGGTGGACTCATCAGCTGGTAGTTTCTGGCAGCAACGTAACTACGGCACGGTACGGGGCCCCCACCTGGGTTTTCTGATCATCTCTAACGTGGTGACGGCACTGCTGGCCGCGGAGAGGTGTCTCTGCGTCCTCAGTCCTCTCAAGGCTGCCAAGTTCTTCAGGACAAAGTAAGTATGATG
>JAPXFY010003256.1:0-7500 GCA_030674185.1 Monoplex corrugatus
CCCGTTAAGATAAAACACCACAGTTAAAAACCATGTCCACTGTTAACCTTGCAAGTCTAAAATGCAATTAATGATCAAATGCAAATTAATGAAAAACAGCCTTTAAATCATATCAAATAAAATCTATTGATCTCATGGAAAAACTGGAAAATTACATCAGGAAGGACGTCTCGGAAGAGGTTCTTTAAGGAGTCCGCCGTGTAGTGCTTTTGGCGTAAGGAATTTGTTCCTAATGAAGAGACAATCTTGACACTGTTGCAAAACAAAAAGACTTGAAAACCAGATGCTCAACTGACTGTCTTGGTTGTTGCTACTGCAATCATTTATGTGGCCATGTAAATGTGGACTTACCCGTGATACCATGCCCCAAACAGTTGACCCTGTCCTTTGAGGGCTGTCAGTTGACATTCCTGTGACGTCAGGACCGCGACTGTTATTTGTACTCACAGCGCTGACACTACGTTCCTTGCACCTGTTCGGGAAAAAAATGCGGTTTCAAAATGGATGTACATGTGATCCACAAGTAAATTTAATCAACTATGCAAATGTGCTTGCGCTGAAAAAAAATACTGTGAGTGTGATGTGTTAGTCTGATACCAATTTTAACTTTCATAACCCTTCCGCTGTTTACAACATCTCTGAACAATATTCAAGGCCTATGTTATTTTTTAAAAGCCCAGCCGACAGCGTAGTGCCATATCAGGGTCACAACCGTTAAGGTTTGAAAGCTTACACAATATTTTAACAGAAAAAAATCTTGATGTCTCCGATATTGATGTTTGTAATCTTGTCACGTCTATTCACTGGCTCGCCTGGTCAAACAACGCAAATCACACATAGTAATTCTGTACCCTGGGGGCCCTGATCAGGGTCCGTGCCTGACAAGAAATGGGGTTGATTGGTTAAGCTTTTGTTTCATCAGGATTGTTGTTTTATGAGCGGGGCAAGCTGATAAACAGTTCGCTATCTGGATTCTGATTTTTATCTATCTGCTGAGTTTTTAAAAGTTTTACATGAAAACGTTACCATTGTATTCCAATTTTCGAGGAGGGGGTGGGGTAGATGCTGAAAAATTACTATTATCAATACCGGCAATAAGGAATTTTGTTCAGTAATTGGTGTGTGTTCAACAGTAAGCACTATATCTTACCAAACATGGTTTGGTATCAGGAACCAGAAAAAAAAACCCACGAAAAATGAATCGGAACGCGTATTTAATACAACCAGACAAGACAAGCGCAATTTTTCGGCTAACTAGCCTTTGTCAAGCACAAGATCACAAAAAAACATCAAATACAAAAATTAGAATAAAAAGACAAACTTCCTGCTGTTTCGTCCAGTGTGACAAAAGGACTAAACTGGCTTGGTATCATTTCCTTGCAAAAACGTGCTGAAGGGTCATGCTGGACACAAGTCTTTAATTTAAAACATTTTTGACTAGATTTAAACTATATCCTCAGTTTTAATAATTAAAAAATTGGCTGAATCTTGATTGTCTATTTTTATGAATAAAGGGCCAGATTCGTATCGTCAACGTTTTAAAAAACTGGCTAGACTTTACCGTCAGAATTTCAATGACTAATTATAGGAAGCCTAACCCTTACTGTGTCAATCGTTTTGAAGAACATTATACCTAATATTGTTAATGTGGTAAAAAAACAAACTTTAATACAAAAGTAAACATAACAGAGTGAACCAAAACAAAATAGCCCAAATTACGTTAAACTGCTTCTGGGCATCACACGTCCCTAGAGCCCAAAATACAGTTAATACATGTATCCAATTATTCTGAAAACTATTAAGGCTTCACAGAACGCATACAAGTCAATGGACCAGCAAGGCAAAAAATTATAAAGAGAGAAAGCAAGCAAATGAAACGGGCAGAAATAAAAGTGACAGGAAAAAAAGTTTCTACACAGCACTTTCACAAGGTGGGGATATTATTCATACTGAAAGAGTCCCCGGCATTCCCACAGGGAAGAATTTTCTGTGTTAAGCATGGGCTACGCTCCCGGGGGGAGGCACATTGCCATTGTATGTCTCAATCGTTTTTAGTTTTCATCATTTATGTGTTATCTATCATCTACATATTACAGTCGAAATTATGCAGCTTTTGCCTGGAAAAGCTCGTTATTACGGGATCTTTAATGTTCGCTTAGAATGTGCTTCTGCACAGGACGTCAGTTTATCATACCATCCAAAAGACTATCACCCAGACCTCCACTAAAGACTTGGTGCAGTGGACGAGAATCCCCGTCTTACTTGGAATTGAACTTTTGTTTCTAGTAACCTGATTGGCGCTTTACTCACAGGACTATTGACTGCTAGTTCGCAAAGACAACACCACACTAACCGTTCACCATTTCACAATGAATTGTTCCTATCTTATCTTTCAGCCATCAAAAGTCAGTTAATGGACGCATGCCTTCCCCTGCTGCTTCCATTCACTTCGTTCCAGTGCTTTCTCTCCAGCTCTTATCAAATCCATCTAGGTTGTCTCTTTAGTTTTCTGCCTCCTATTGCGAGTACCGTCTCTTGGTATCCAGAACGTGGATTTGTTCTCCAACAAACATTATCCATTCTCCAGTTCCATTTCAGTTTGTTGATGGTTTCCAGGATATCTCGCACGTTTGTTCTTTCTTTGATCCACTGAGCCATTTTGAGACCTTTCCGAGTGATACCAAGCATGATCGTTCCATGTGCTCACTGCATGGTACTTAGTTTCAAAGCACACATGTATATATATATACACATGTATATACACACATGTATATGTGTGTGTTATATATATATATATATATATATATATATATATATATATATATAATATATACATATGTAATGTACACACACACATATATACATAAGCTACGCACAAAAAGTTAAGGATCACTATGAGAAAACAGGTGCGTAATAAACTCAGTTCGCTACTGTTATTTATTTCTCAGTCCAGCCAAATTGTTATGAATTCTTGTTCAGCTGTAAGTGGGCGATGTTGTGTTAGTGCGAAAATTGCACGGGATTCTCTACTACTGAGCTTGGCCGCAAACGGAAAAGCGGAAACTTGCGGAAAAGGACCTTGTTTTGGACCGTTCTGCCTGAACACATTGCACAAGCCAGATGGAAAAAACATTATGCACGTGCAAGCACTGCTGTTTATGTATGAGATGCTGTCTCTTGCTTGGCTTTATAAGAAGACATTCCACCAGTAGTAGGCCTGATCTGACAATGCCTCCATGACGAAAATTGAGCGAGTTTGAGAGGGGACGAGCTGTTGCATGGTTCCAAGATGGTGTTCCCAAGCGAGAAGTGGCCAGGCAACTTCAGGTGTCCATCTCGGTCATTGTCAACTGATTCAACGCTTCACAGCCACTGGGAGGGTCCATGAAAGACGCAGATCTGGTCGACCGAAGAAGACAAACCCACGTGAAGATCGTCTCATTGAACGACAAGCCCTGCAGACAAGAACAGCCTCTTCCAGCATCATTCGAAGGCAGCTGAGGGTGGCTACTAACAACATCAGCCAGCAGACCATACGGAACCGCCTTCATGGGTTTAACCTCCGTTCTCGTCGCCCAGCTGTACGGCCACGCTTAACTCCAGCCCATAGGGCAGCACGCCGCGCCTTCTGCAGACGTCACGTGAGGTGGACACGTCAGCAATGGTCCCAGGTCCTGTTCAGTGATGAATCACGCTTCACCATTAACCACAACGACGGCCGACTGAGGGTCTGGAGGCGCCCAGGGCAACGCTTTATTGACACCACTGTCCAAGAAAAGGTGGCCTTTGGTGGAGGTTCTGTAATGGTCTGGGGGGACCTTCAGCCTTCACCACAAAACACCCTTGTATCATGTACAGGGTAACCTGACTGGCCTCCGATACCGGGATGAGATCCTTCGACCGCTGGCTGTGCCTACACTGCAGCAGATGGGACCGACGGCTGTCTACCAGGATGACAACGCTCGCCCCCACAGGGTAAGGGTGGTCAACGACTTCCTGCAGCAGTCTGGAGTCAACAGAATGGAGTGGCCAGCATGCAGTCCCGATCTCAACCCGATTGAGAACCTCTGGGATGAGCTGGATCGCAAAGTGAGGAGCAACCACCCCTCTCCCAGGGATGCCCAACACCTCTACCAGATGCTGCAGGCTGAGTGGCAGGCGCTTCCACAGAGGATCTTCACCAACCTGGTCAACTCGATGAGGACTCGCTGCGTCGAGTGCCAGAACAGCCATGGCGGTTACACGCATTACTGAACTTTTGGGAGCATCAGTCTGATCAGAATGCCCTGTCTTGTGATTTCAATGACTTTGGGAAATCAAATTTCGATACGTACCCACTTTGATCAAATGTACACACCAAACGATTGCTCGAAATTGAAGGCAATTGTGTATCGTTATCACTAAAGCATGGAATTAAATGTTTGCCAAACTTCAACGCATTGGCTTTCTTATTTTGAAAGTTATGAATTTTTGTGCAAGTGATCCTTAACTTTTTGTGCGTAGTGTATATAATACAATATACTATATAGACATGCACACGCATATACATATACGGCGGCACTGCACTGCGGCGACACAGAAATGTGAGAGCAGCCCGAGTTGCGCATTGTAAATCCAATGTGACTAAAGAAATATGAATATGAATGTTTACTCAAAGAAAAATTCAAAGTAATCGGACAAATATACGCTGCACACAAATCTTGTTGCAAGCAATGATCTAAACCTATTTCTTGAGCCTGCACAATACTTTATACGATTAAAATATCTTGAAATGTGGGGTGATACGGAATCTATGAAACGATTTTTTGTTTAAAGCCCAGCCAATTGCACAGAGCCATATCATGGCTATAACCATTTCAAAACATACAAAACTTCCAACAGGGAAAAAAAAAAGGAAAACAAAATTAAGGATACATTTCAATGCATTCGCGCACATAATCGAAGGAGATGCCCCTGGCGTTGACCACTCCAATTTATCACACAGGGTATTTGAATAAAAAAAAACCTGAATACAAATTTACACAACACCAAAACATGTCAAAACGGGCCTGAATTAACTAATATTGCTCTCACATATCTCATCGACATTTCCCCAGAGCCAAAAATGCACTTAATACATGTACCAAATTATCAAACCTGATAGAAAGAATGCCAGACTATCGAACACATACAGATAGACAAGTCAGGCAGAAAATGACAAATTACAAATGACAACGGAGCAACGCAGAAACATGACAGAAAATTTTCTAGCACAGAATGTCTTCAAGCTGGGAATACTATTTATACTGAAAGAGCCCCCGGCATCCCCACGGGGTAAAAATGCACTTAATAGATGTACCCATATATCAATCCTGAGAGAAAGTACGCAAGACTTTATCGAACACATATATATAAGTGAATGGACCAGCATGGCAGAACATAATCGAAAAATGAAAGAAAGCAAAGAAGCAAGGCAGTAACAAAGAGTGACAGAAAAGAGGAAATTTCTAGCACAGAAGGTGAGGATACTGTTTATACAGAGAGAGCCCCCAGCATCCCCATGGGGGTGGGGTGGGGGGATAAAGTACATAAGATTTTATCGAACACATACATGTACAAATGAATGGACCAGCAAAACAGAAAATGATAGAATGAAATGACAAAGCGAAGGAGCAAGGCAGAAACAGTGACAGACAAGAGGAAATTTCTAGCACAGAAGGTGGGGATATTATTTATACTGGAAGAGCCCCTGGCATCCTCACGGTGGGGCGAGGGTTGGGCGTGGGTATCAGGTATGGTAGTACTTAGTGAAGCATTACAGTAACTTGAGTAAGCGATGCAGATGTTAGTTTTCAGTTGTCCGCTGGGACCGAACTCGAGAAGCAGGATACCTAGTCCACGGCTCTCTCAATCATGAAACCAGATAACCGTCATACATATGAAAGACAGGATTATTGTTACTGTTATTGTTTCACCACCAGCCGACTGTGTAGAGGCATATTTGGGTTATAATCGCTTCAAAACACACAAAAGTTGAAAAGGAAAAAAACATGAAAGGATAAGTAGCCTACACATCAATTCAATGCATTCGTGCACATAATAATCTAAGGAGATGCCGCTGGTGCTGACCACCCCGTCCAAGTTATCACACTGGGGATTAAAAAAAGAAAAAACACCTGAATACATGGCAGCTCTGTGATGTCTCATAGCATGTCCAAATTATTTACTTTTCCTAATCAGGCCCAAGAGTTCTGGTTGGTTGTTCAATTCCAATTCCTCCAGAACGCTTTGGTTTGTTCGTCTTTCAGCCCAGCTTGTTCTAAAGAGTCTTCTGTAGAACCACATCTCTGCACTTTTGATTCCGTTTTCAACTGAAGCTTTAAGAGTCCATCCTTCACTTCCATTTGACACAACGGGCCAAGCTAGTGTTCGCATTATTTTTTAATTCATTTCTTAGAGACACAGAGAGACAGACAGTAACGTAGAATAAAAAGAAAGTAAAAATGCTTACCTTGTCAGAAGTTTACAGCAACCGATACAATCATACATCTGCTGATTTGGCTCCCACATGGAACGCTCTTTAGGTAACGTCCATAGCCCAATAAGTAACATGAAAAAAGAACACAAATGTCGCCTGTTTCTGTTCACACAGCTAACACCGGTCTGTACAGCGCAAAATATCATTTTGAGTCCAACGTCCGACAGTTCAGAACTTCCAAATTCACGGGGTGAACTGAACTCACGAAGGAAGAAAAGCAAGATTCTCGTGCAGATGATTCAGCAGTAAAAGTCGTGTGTGGGGGGTGGGGGGTGGGCTGCAAGTTTCGGGGTGGGGGGTGTCTGTTTGGCTGTCTCTCTCTCTCTCTCTCTCTCTCTCTCTCTCTCTCTCTCTCTCTCTCGCTCTCTCTCTCTCTGTCTGTACGAGTGTGTGTATCTGTCTGTGTCTGTGGCTGTCTGTCTGTATCTTTCTCTCTCTCTCTCTCTCTCTCTCTCTCTCTCTCTCTCTCTTTGCGTGTGTGTGTGTGTGTGTCTTTGTGCGTGTGTGTGTATGAGAGAGACAGACAGAAACAGACAGAAAGAGAGACTGCAGAGTGTCTGTGTGGGTATGTATGTGCACGTGCGTGTGTGTGTATCTGTGTGAGAGACAGACAAACAGAGAGACAGAGACAGGCAAACAGAGATAGTGCAGAGTGTGTGTGAGTGTGAGTGTGTGTGTGTGTGTGTGTGTGTGTGTGTGTGTGTCCGTGCGTGCGTGAGTGCGGTGTGTGTGTGTGTGTATATATATATATATATATATATGTATATATATATATATATATATATATATATATATATATGTGTGTGTGTATATTAGATCTAGATCTCTCCAGTGTTTTAGTCTGTGGATGGTGAACAAATCTACCTCAATATCAGCATTTGAGACAGTGATATTACATCTAGATCTCTCTAGAGTTTTAGTTTGTGGACATCTAAATTAGTGTCAGTATTTGAGACAGTGACATCAGATCTAGATCTCTCTAG
>JAPXFY010003257.1:0-5000 GCA_030674185.1 Monoplex corrugatus
CACATTGTCTGATCTTGTATCAAAAGTGCAGGAGTTTTGCGGGGATGGAGTTGGTGCATACACTACAAAACATATGAAAAACAAACTTATTGAACATTTTGGGTTAGATATATTAATATCAAGCAGAGGCAAAAAGATTTCTGTGGTAACTCTTAGAACAGACAGCACTTTGACACCCCACAGACAGAAGATTCAGATGCAAAGAAGAAGAACAACAACAACAACAAAAACCAACAACAACAACAAAAACTGAACCTAATACGAAACTGCCACAAAATCGATTGAAAGTGATATAAAAGGAGTTTTGCTATCAAGGATGTGTATCCAGGATCAGATAAGATCAAGTCTGTCTCAGGGAACTTACATTTTGTCCCTGACTCACTCCAGTTGTTCCTGAAGACAATCTTCTGTGGAATTGAGAACGATCTGAAAATAGCCGCCATAGACCAAGCCATCATACAAGCTGCAAGACCCAAAATGCTCCTGTCTCCTTTGCAAGTTGGCCTAGCTGTTCAAATGTACCACCAGTTTGCATCTCAGTTTTTAATTAACATCCTGTTCCAGCTTGGATTCTGTATATCGCATTCTAAAGTAAAGAAGTTTAAAGTATCTGCAGCACTGACCCAGGGAACAGACATTCCCGGCATAACAAAAGGTCACACTATACAATATGTTGCTGATAATGTTGATCACAATGTGTGCACTCTTGATGGGTTTAGTACATTCCATGGTATGGGTACAATTTCTGTCATTACCCCAGGTACGAGAAGACAACAAGCAATTCGAAGAATATCTGGAACACTTGAAGATGTCACAGCAGTTAGGAAGATCAACATCCATTTTTACAACCTTCGTAGACAGGACTTTGATTGTTTCAGATACACTCAATTGCATGATTTCTATTGTGAGGATCCCCAGTCAACACAGGGCCTTCTGTGGAAGTTATCCTGGCCTTTGCGTTTACCAAGACCAGGGTGATCAGGTTTCATGAAGTCGTTGAGCCGAGGAGAACATCCTGGGTGGTCATGTATGTTCTGCCTTCAGATGATTGATCTCAATCCAAGTAGTATGAGGTGCATTTACTCTATTTTGCAGTTTGTGTATGCTGAAGCCAGATGTCTTGGAATCAATCCTGTGCTGACGTTTGACCAAACACTTTCGTAGAAGTCCCAGCTGATCGTCCAGAAAGAGCCTGAAGATAGCGACCTGAAATCAATTGTGACCTGTTCTCACGAATGGGGTCACAACTTAATTTTGGGTGATATAGAGATATTTATATCACCGGAAAGCAGAAAAAATGCTCTTTCCAATGATGTATAATTCAACTGTCTAACTTGAAAATTGAGCGAGTTACAGTAATTTAAAGGGAGTGGGTGATGGGACGGCCATTTTGAGAAAAGCGGAGTTAAAGAAGGACAACAAAATTCTCTGCTTTTTCCTTAGCAACCAGTATTCTATCTTCATCAAACTTAGTGAAGTGATAGATAAAGTGGTTCTGCACTACATACTAGCTATTTCGCGAGCTGATTCCAACGGTGTGCGATATGCTGAGGCCCTGTACGGTTTCATGGCCTAAATTAAAGCTCAAACACACACATTTTCACGGAAAAAATCTGCACATTCTCGATGGGTTATCACTTTAAAATGTTATTTTAACAGTCTTTCAGCCCAAATTTCACTTTAATCTTTGCCATAATTGATAGATTAATGGTCAGACAATGTGTAGGAACAAAAATCTCAAATCACCCAGATCGACCCTCACCACCTTTTCAGGCCCGTATCTCAGTTCACACGTTGCGACTTGTGACCCCATTCTCAAGAACCAGTCACAATTGTTCTCCATCTGGGAGGCTTTCACACTCAAATGAATTTCCATGGCTGTATAGGCAGGATCAAGTGGGGTTCTGGACTTCAGCAAGTGCTTAAGGTTGTGTATGCCCCCAATACTGTTGGACACATGCTGACTGGAAAAGCAATGGCAAGGGTTTTCAGAGGTCACATTCTGGTTGATGCTGCTCTGAATGCTATGATTACAGCTATATCATTTACTGTGTACCTTCCAGTCTCACCAGCTGTCATTACAGACGAACATTTATCAGAAAGGGATGCCATGGCTCAAGCAGACGCTCAGCAGTACGAATCTGACGAGTTACACACGACAAAGCGTGAATGTTATCAACTTGATTCAAGGTGAGACGCTATCAGTTACCAGAGAAGTATTGGACAGATTGGAAAAGGAGGTGTTGTTGGAACTACAGTCAATTTCAATGCTGACATGGTTTTATCATCAGAAAAGGGATAATTCCCGGCAAACCATGCGAACAAGCAAGAGATTTATCATTGTGCTTAGTGATATGCTTCTGGCAAATGGACATCCAACATTTCACAGCCAAAATGATGTAGATTTCCTGATTGTTGAGACTTCCATCAGACGTGCAACTGATCATCCTCTTGTGGTCATTGGAGAAGACACCGATCTCCTGGTTTTGCTCTGCCACCATATTAGCCCAGATCTGAGAACTATCATCTTCAGATCAGATTCAAAGTCTAAGAGAAAAAAAAACCCAGCGAGTACGGGATATTTAGTGACCACAGCAGGCCCTTGGAGAGGAGATTTGCCATCGTATAAGCCTGATCAGGAAGTATCTCTCTGTGGAAACAACTGCAAAACTCGTTCTCTTCTTCATAATGTCTCGCATTGACTATTGCAATTCACTCCTATCCGGTCTTCCTGCCTCCACCACTCACATCCTACAGCGCATTCAAAACAATGCTGCACGCCTTGTACTCAAAAAGAAAAAAGCTGACCACATATCTCCTCTCCTGGCACAACTTCACTGGCTCCCTGTATCAAAGCGCATACAGTACAAACTAGACATCATCTGCAACAAAAGCCTCAATAACGCAGCCCCCGATTACCTGTCAAGCCTACTTGAGATCTATGTTCCCTCACGTACCCTCCACTCTGCCTCCGATCCTCTGACTTTTCGCTTTCCACGCACTAAGCTCAATACCTATGGTCCACGAGCCTTCTCTGTTTCTGGTCCGCTCTCCTGGAACAAACTTCCTCTCTCAGTCTGTCAGCAACCTACTTTTGTCTCCTTCAAGTCCGCTCTCAAAACTCACCTTTTCTCCTCTGCATAAAAGCCTGACCTCACTCAATCCCCTCTGCACCCTGTCTCCACTCGGAGGGGAATCACATTGTAATATATAATTGTATATAATATGCTCTCTATAATTTTCCATTGTTTTTATTCTTTCTCCCCATTTATAGCCGTGTGTGTGTGTGTGTGTGTGTGTGTGTGTGTGTGTGTGTGTGTGTGTGTGTGTGTGTGCGTGGGTGCGTGTGTGTGCGTGCGTGCGTGCGTGTGTGTGCGTGCGTGCGTGTGTGTGTGTTTCAGCGCTTAGATTTGATTTTATCAAGATTTTGCGCTATATAAATATTGTAATTATTATTATTATTATAGACATTACTGTTTGTGCTTGCCATCACAGGATGTGATACAACCTCAGTGTTGTTTGGAGTGGGAAAAGGCACAGCCACACAAAGGAAGCTGAAGGCAGATAACGTCTTTCACGAAGATGCTGGCGTGTTTTCGAAATGCACAGCCACAGTGGAAGAGGTGGTGTCTGTAGGTGAGAAAGTCATCATCTCCATGTATAACGGAAACCGCATCAATGCACTGTATGAACTACACTATTAGAAGTTTACAGAGAAAGTGGCTTTAAGCACCAGCTTTGTACAAGTCCATTATCTACCACCAACCAGTGATGCCTGCAAATATCATAGTATGCAGGCACACCTTCAAGTCTAGCAATGGATGCACCGGGACCTCAACCTGAATCCAGAGGACTGGGGATGGCGTGTAAATGACGACCCCTGAGCCTTGCATGGCTGATCTGCCTCCTGCTCCAGACTCATTTCTTCAAATCATCAGATGCAGCTATAGGACACACTGTGATTCAGGGAGATGTAGCTGTAAGAAACATTGACAGGCCCGATCCACTGTTTATGGTAACTGGCGTGGTGTTACTTGTACAAATTCTTTTGTGACATTGCTGGAGGAGGCGACCGAGGAATACTAGGACAAACAGACCTTACGCATGCTGATTCATGACTGGCACACAAAAACAAGCCGTTCTCTGCTGTAATATTTGCTATACATCTGTTTTGATGACAGATTTGAACGTAAGTTTTCAAGACCTTTCCAACGAGGTGCAACTTCTATATATTTCCATAAATATTTCTAAAGTCGGTCATTTGTACAAGGTATTGCGTAATGTGACCCAATTTTCAGGTAGTACGGTAGTGACCTATGTGTCCTAGGGTTGATTTTAAGATTCTACAAACCATGTAGACTAACATTCAGCAAAAAGAAATTATGTTGCAGCGATTTCCATATTTTCGATATATTTTATTATTTTCGGTAGCCTACTTGTAGCTCAGCCTAGGAAAACTGGGGAATAGTCTCTGGTGTGTTTAAAAGTAAAAGTGTTGCTCTTTCATGCTGTGAGAAAACAGTTGGGTTGACTTTTTTCTTTAAAAGGTATTTTGTGACTGATTGAGAGAGGTTGTGTCTGTGATTCACTATGGAAACTGTACAGCAACACACTAAGGCATTGTGAAAGACTTCATGCTTTGTACCTTGTCTGTGGAAACAGATCAAGGAAGCTTAGGATTTCAAGGTGAGCAGGGTGGTGAAGAAACTCATGCAATGGTCAATGAATTGAAAGCAAGAGTACGTGGAGTAAACAATCCAACACAAGAAATCAACATTTTGATGAAGGAACAGTTGACTATCAGTTCACCTAGACTCAAATCTGTCATGCCAACTTCGACCAGAAAGAAGAAAAAAGCACAATAGTGTAAGAATAGAAGGAGAACCATAGTATTTTTTCCTGCCTGTCATAAGACATTTAATATCACTGTATATGTACCATGTGATTTAAAATGAGATTAATCAGAGACTAGCTAAGCATTGCAAATGGCATAAGGAGAC
>JAPXFY010003257.1:10000-15000 GCA_030674185.1 Monoplex corrugatus
TTTTTTTTTGTTTTTTTTGTTTTTTTTTTTTTTTTTTTTTTTTTGGGGTTTTTTTTTTTTTTTGGGGGTTTTTTTTTTGGGGTTTTTAAAGGGTTTTTTTTGGGGGATTTGGGAGGGTTGGGGTTTTTTTTTTTGGGGGGGTTTTTTGTTGGTTTTTTTTTTTTTTTTGGTTTTTGGGGTTTTTTTTTTTGTTTTTTTTTGTTTTTGTGTGTGTGTTTTTTGTTTGGGTGGTTTTTTGGGGGGTTTTGGGGGGGTTTTTTTGTTGTGTTTTTTTGTTTGTGGGGGGGGGGGGGTTTTTTGTTTTGTTTTTGGGGTTTTTTTTGGGGTTTGGTTTTTTTTTTGTGGGTTTTTTTGGGGGTTTTTTTTTGGGGGGGGGTTTTTTTTGGGTTTTTTTTGTTTTGTGTGTGTTGTTTTTTGTTTTTTTGTGTGTTTGGGGGGGGGTTTTTTGTGTTTTTTTTTTTGTTTTGGGGGGGGTGTTTTTTTTTTTGGGGGGGGGGTTTTTTTTTTGTTTTTGTTTGTTTTTTTTTTTTTTTTTTTGTGTTTTTTGTTTTTTTTTGGGGGGGGGGGTTTTTTTTTTTTTTTTTTTTGGGTTTTTTTTTTTTTTTTTGGGTTTTTTTTTTTGGGTTTTTTTTTTTTTTTTTTTTTTGTTTTTGTGGTTTGGGGTTTGGGGTTTTTTTTTTTGGGGTTTTTTTTTGGTTTTTGTTTTTTTGTTTTGTTTTGGGGGGGTGGTTTTTGGGGGTTTTTTGGGGTTTTGTTTTTTTTTTTTTTTTTTTTTTTTTTTTTTTTTTTTGGTTTTTTTGTTTTTGGGTTTTGGTTTTTTTTTTGGGGTTTTTTTGTTTTTTTGTTGGTTTTTTTTTTTTTGGGGGGATTTTTTTTTTTTTTGTGTGTTTTTTTTGGGTTTTTTTTTTGGGGGGGTTTGGGGGGGTTGTGTTTTTTGGGGTTTTGGGGGTTTTTTTTTTTTGGGGGGGGGGTTTTTTTTTTTTTTTTTTTTTTGTTTTGGGGGTTTTTTGGGGGTTTTTTGGGGGGTTTTTTTTGGGGGGTTTTTGTGTGTTGGGGGTTTTTTTTTTTTTGGGGGGGGGTTTTGTTTTTTTTGGGGTGTTTTTTGTGGGGTTTTGGGGGTTTTGGGGGGGTTTTTTTTTTTGTTTTTTGTGTTTTTGTTTTTTTTTTTTGGGGGGGGTTTTTTGGGGGGGGGTTTTTTGGGGTTTTGGGGTTTTTTTTTTTTTTTTTTTTTGTTTTTTTTGTGTTTTTGGTTTTTTTTTTTTGGGTTTTTTTTTTTTGTTTTTTTTTTTGGGGTTTTTTTTGTTTGGGTTTTTGGGTTTTTTTTTTGGTTTTTTTTTTTTTTTTTTTTGGGTGTGTGTTTTTTTGGGGTTTGTTGGGGGGGTTTTTTTTTTTTTTTTTTGTGGTTTTTTTTTTGTTTTTTTTTTTGTTTTTTGGGGGGGGGGTTTTTTGGGGGGGTTTTTGGGGTTTTTTTTTTTTTTTTTTTTTTTTGGGGGGGGGGGTTTTGGTTTTTTTGGAAAATTTTTTTTTTTGGGTTTTTTAAAAGGGGTTTTTTTTTTTTGGGGGGGGGGTGGTTTTTGGGGGTTTTTTTTGGGGGGGGGGGTTTTTTTTTGGGTTTTTTTTTTAAAAAAAAGGGGGTTTTTTTTTTTTTTTTTTTTTTTTTTTTTTTTGGGTTTTAAAATTTTTTTTTTTGTTTTTTTTTTTTTTTTTTTTTTTTTTTGGGGGGGTTTTTTTTTTTTTTTTTGGGGGGTTTTTGGGGGGTTTTTTTTTTTTTTTTTAAATTTTTTTTTTTTTTTTTTTTTTTTTTTTGGGTTTTTTTTTTTTTTTTTTTTTTTTTTTTTTTTTGGTTTTTTTTCTTTTTTTTTTTTTTTTTTTTTTTTTTTTTTTTTTTTTTTTTTTTTTTTTTATTTTTTTTTTTTTTTTTTTTTGGTTTTTTTTTTTAAAAAATTTTTTTTTTTTTTTTTTTTTTTTTGGGAATGTTGTTCTTATTCTTGTTTCTGTTGCTGTTGTTGTTTCGGTTGTTGTTGTTGTTGTTGTTGTTGTTGTTTTGGTTGTCATTATTGTTTCGGTTGTTTCGGTTGTTGTTGTTGTTTCATATTGAGTCATATTGTCCGATTCTAAAGAGATCTTCACCAAATAAAAGCAGCATAAGAATCCTGATACACGATATCATCAGATGAAACAAAAAACAAAAAAAAACAAGAAAAACCCCATGATCTCTGCCAAGAAATTCGGGCTGCTCTCTCTCTTTCTTTCTTTCTCTCTCTCTCTCTCTTTCTCTCTCTCTCTCCAAGAACAATGCGTTGCCGCAATACAACACACTCCACCCCCATCCCACCCCACCCCCTTTTTTTTTAATTAAACCGAAGTATTATTGATATTCTGTCAGAGTAAATAATTGAGATCATCTTCCCGCGGAAACAAAATTAATTGCTCACCAAAATGAGCTCTGTAATGATACATACGATCAAATTAACATTCATGTGGGAGAACCATCGAACCCCACCCACCCACCACCCACCATCCAGCGTATTCTGTCTCAGGGTATATCAGGTTGCCAGCATTCGTATTAGGACTGGGACATAATTGATGCTCTCAGTCTCATAACAGCCATCCATCACCCGCAAACAGTTTTTATTTATTTGTTTGTTTGTTTGTTTGTTTGTTGTTTTTTTTAAGGATCATTGCACCCAGGGAGATTACCTTTGCGCTCACTTTTTTTTTTCGTCCCATTTTTTGCGGCACTTTAATGGTCATGAAGCTGGCACAGTTTTGTTGTTGTTTGTTTTTTGGTTTTTTTTACACTGAGATGGTCATGATGTGGATGAGGATGATAATCATGATGCTATGGAGTTCCATCTAGGATTGAGACTGCTTGACAGAGCTGTACTTTACACTTACTATCATATAATATCCTGGCATCAACCAGGCCCGAGAGATACAGACACATGCAGTGCTGGTCAGAAGATTTGAGCAACACCTTCAATGATGCATCCGTGAAGTGGATGAGACTCGACTATGTGGTCCCAGTCTTCCCAACAAGCCCATAGCACGCCCGACTCTGGGTAGGAGCCGGTTAGAGCCGAAAAATCCCAGTCACGTTGGAGTGTTTCTTACTAGCGACGGACACAGGTGTTACAACTGAGTCTGTGACACTTTTCGTATATATATGCAGTGGATCGAGTGGTTAAGGGGGGGGGGTTAATGATGATTGGATTGGTCGCTTGCGCCAGGTGAGATGGTGCGAGTTGGTTAAGGGGTTAAGGATGATGATGATATTTGCTGTGGTGGTCCTTTGAATCCAGAGCAGAAAGGGAAGTCTCTCAATCAAAAGACAAGTCCTCGTTTTGCTACTTGACTCTTTATTATTGAGAAAAGAAGACGAGGAAGGAGAAGATAGGTAAGAAGAAGACGTCAAAGAAGACGCCAAAGAAGACAGTGCCTGTAAGACACAAAATAGGTTTCATAAATACAATGACAAAGTACACATTTTGTGAAATAACAATGTCAATGTACAAGAGTGAACTACATGTACTACATTCTAACAGAAGATGTCTACATTTACAAACAAAAGCACTAGCATTTGTAAACATGCAACAAATAATTGATAACAAAATGTTGTGTAAAGAACTACTACATTATACCAAAATATGTGGTGTCGATATTTACACTCTAAAGCACTAACACTTGTAAACATGGAACAAATAATTGGTGACAAAACATTGAGTAACCCTTTGATAAGTTGAGGGTAAACTACCATACTGCTTGTTCGATAGTCTTAGCATAGAGTAGGCTTCCACTAATGTACTGGCAAAATAATGCACAGTCATATTAAGCTGTTCGGCCGCCATGGGCTGAGTTAGTTGTAACATAACATCTGAGTGGGCAGCTATTGGACAGTTAATATTCAGTAGTGATGACAGACATAGTATTTGACTATGTGAACTGTCGTCACAAACATTGGGTCTACCTTATCGAATAGCAGTCAACACACTTGAGTCATCCATTAAATATTTGCTCCATGTAGTTATGTGTAATTCTATATCTAGTGCTAGAGATAGTGATGACAAAATAGCATAGCATATTACTAATTAAGCTATGTCATCAAAGCAACATTCAATAATGATTAGTGGTGTTGCTGAGCAGACAAGGGATACAACAATTGGATCAATTCGCTGAGCACATGTTTCATCAACTACCATTATGTACACACATACAACATTATCAAGTATAAAATAGTGCACAATAATGCGTTGCATCCTGGTAGCTTTCAGACAGTCAGTATTCAATGGTGATGACATAGTAGGCCTATTTGACAATGAGAACTATGTCATCACAAACAGCACCTAATCAAATAGCAGTCAGCAGTGTTGAGAGAACAACACACTTGAGTAATCTATTACCCATTATCTCTATGTGATTAAGTATAATTCTAGATCAAGTGCTAGAGACAATGGTAACAAAATAGCATAACATATTACTATTAAACCATGTCATCAAAACAACACTCTATACATGATTATCAGTGGTGCTGGTCAGATAAGGGATACATCAAACAGATCAATTAGCTGAGCACGTGTTTCATCAGTCATCATGTCAGTATGTGAATACAACCTTGTCAAGTATAAAATACTCTTCCTCTGCACAACAGTGCATCTCATCTTTGCTTTTGGCAGAATATGGTTGTCAATAGTCCTACAATAGCCACATGAAAATAGGGGCTAAATCTATAGTGGTTATTACATTTAAACCTCAGTCCCATCTTTACAATGGTGGCCGCCACGCTAAGTGCTACAGATCTTGTGAGATAGTACATTGTTTAGATCAAAACATACTTTCTCGCTGTGCGAATTCTGCAAATCTAGCGCGGTACTCAATAGACTCGAGCTAGAATCTAAAGAAATAAGAGGCACTAAAGTCCCTAAGCTTACTGCAAATGACAAATTATAATAAAGTGATAAAAATCCAGAACTTACTACAGTAACGCCGTGAAGTTGATCACC
>JAPXFY010003257.1:20000-22558 GCA_030674185.1 Monoplex corrugatus
TTACGTTGACCGTATTAAAATCCCATATTGACTATGCATTAGCAATATGGGATGGTTGCATTAAATCTCTATTAAAACGAATGAATTCCCTTCATAGTAGAGCAGAACAGAAAAGCTGTCATATCTGATGGTTCCCTAACCATAGACCAAAAATAAAAAAGCAGATATGTTATCACTCAAAAACTAACTTGAGTACGCCTTGTACTCAAAAAGAAAAAAGCTGACCCACACACACACACACACATACACACACACACGTGCTACGGATCATCCCTATAATGCCGCATGTCATTCAAGTTCAAGAAACAAATTATTGAGAACTTCAGTATTGATCCCAATTAAAAAAATCATAATAAACAAAAAATAAGCCTTTGCTTACCTGCAAATATTCGCTGCCAAACTTGCATTCAAACGGCCAAAACACTATTCCAAACGTGAAAAATGCAACCCGCTCGTAGATCATAGTATGTCCGTGGAACGCGCTTCTACCATAGTATCGGAAAATCGCGGTAAACGTAAGTACGCTTTTCTCGGTAGCGGATGTAGCCGTTTATACGTCAACTTCAAGTGGCACCCCGGCCGCGAATTGTATGGTACGCCAGAGCGGTCATATCGCATACAAATCACAACGCTCGTAAATCTAATTAGTTAATTGTGACAATATACCAAACTTTTGTGTGTCCTAGGGTATTTTTCTTGTTTTTGGTTATTTTTTCCTTGCCTGTGAGAAGAAAAAAATTCTGTTGCAGAGATTCCCATTGAAAAATTATATTTGGTAGACTAAAGGTGCAATTACAGATTGTAAACAAAGCAGCAGTTTTTACAGACTGCAAAGAGGGGCTGTAGACCTACTGGCCGGTAGCAGCGGTGTGAGGGAAAGGAATGCCAGATAAAAAGGATCAGGTGTCTGCAGCCAGTGAACTAAAGGGTTGGATTCTGCTCTGGCTGTAAGGCAGTGGAGAGAGAATAAGGCTAAGGGAGTTAACCCTGAAAAAAAACCGATGGAAGGCAAGGGGAAACCACCATCGTAATTTCCCCAGGACAATTGTGGACAGAAAATAGAAAGCAAAGGTAAGGGGTTGGAACTAAACAGCAAGAGGACTGAAATCATGGTGATCAGTAAAAAACATGAAATCCCCTCATGCAAAATAACAGCAAATGGCACAACCTTGACACAGGTTAATAAGTTCAAATACCTGGGAACGGTCATCTCATCAGACGGCAGATGCACATCGGAAAACAGCCGGCAGAATCTGCCAGGCCAAAACAGCATGCAAGAAGATGACTAGCATTCTTACCAACAAATCCTTATCAATTAACATCAGGAAGAGAGTTCTTGAATGTTATATAGAACCAATACTGTTGTACGGATGTGAGGCGTGGACAGTCAACAAGCAAAGCCAGAACAAGATTGAGGCAGCCAAGATGTGGTTTCTAAGAAGAATGTTGAGAGTTCCATGGACAGCAAAGAAAACAAACGAGACACTCTTGATGGAGGCAGACACAAGTAGATCACTCATAAAGAAGATTAGGAAAAGACAGGCAACATTATAGGCCATTTTATGAGGAAGGGGGATTTGGAGCACTTGGTCACAACAGGAAAGCTGGAGGGAAAGAGAGCACCAGGTAGACCCAGGAGAGAAAATGCTGGACGGACTTGCGGAGTGGCTGAAGACGAGGAGGGTGGAGGAGATGCTTGGGGCAACAAGAGATAGAGACAGATGGAAGTCCATGATCGCCAACGCCATGCGGCAGGGCACCCGATGATGATGATGATGAATTACAATAATAATTACAATATTTATATAGCGCAAAATCTTGATAGAAATCAAGTCTAAGCGCTGAACATACACACACGCACGCTTGCACACACACACACACACACACACACACACACACACAACACACACACACACACACACACACACACACACACACATTATGGCTTTTAAATGGGGAAAAAGAAGAAAAGCAATGGAAAATTATAGGAAACATATTATATACAAACATATATTACAATGTGATTCCACACCGAGTGGAGACAGGCTTTCAGTGGGGGGGTTTAGTGAGGTCAGGAGTTTATTGCAGAGGAGAAAAGGTGAGTTTTGAGAGCGGACTTGAAGGAGACAAAGTAGGTTCTGGCGGACTGAGAGAGGAAGTTTGTTCCAGGAGAGTGGACCAGAAACAGAGAAGGCTCGTGGACCATAGGTATTGAGCTTAGTGCGTGGAATGCGAAAAGTGAGAGGATCGGAGACAGAGCGGAGGGCACATGAGTGAAACATAGATCTCAAGTAGGCTTGGCAGGTAATTGGGGGCTGCGTTATTGAGGCTTTGTTGCAGATGGTGTCTAGTTTGTACTGTATGCGCTTTGATACAGGGAGCCAGTGAAGTTGTGCCAGTAGAGGGGAGATGTGGTCAGCTTTTTTCTTTTTGAGTACAAGGCGTACTCAAGTTAGTTTTTGAGTGATAACATATCTGCTTTTTTTTTTTGGTCTATGGTTAGGGAACCATCAGATATGACAGCTTTTCTGTTTGCTCTACTATGAAGGGAATTTCTT
>JAPXFY010003258.1:12500-22542 GCA_030674185.1 Monoplex corrugatus
AGTAATTATCACATCATTATTATAATGCTTAATTCATTAAAATTATTAGCACATTAAGATAGTTGGTCTTATTTTCGATATTTTCAGTGTCATTAATTATATTTTATCGTAACTAATAATATGCATGTACTTTTATCCTAACTTTCAATATTTTTTATTTTTTGCAGGTAAAGCGGCAATTTAATTTAGACCTAAGCGGCAATTTAATTTAACCATGGCTGGTAATTTGACAGACGAGGAGCGCAAATGGATTTTAAAACAATACTGGAAGACAGATGGACTTCTTTTTTGGGGATGTGTAAAGGAAAGGGTTTTCGCACGCAAGCCGCGCACTGTTAATGACATGATTCAGTTCATCTTGCAGGCTTTTCAAGAAATTGATGCTGATAGAGATCTTTGTGCTAGAGTGTGCATGAGTGTCCGCTCTCGATTAGAGGAGTGTGTGAATACTGACGGCAAGCAGTTTGAGTATCTGAGGGATTAAGGCTGTGCTTGTTATTACATGTATATGCAATATTCATTTGTTTGTATAATAGATGCAATGAGTATTTACGTGTTTTCTTTTTTCATAACTGTATACCTACTTTTGCAACCCCCCCCCCCCCCCTGTATATACATCATCATCAAGTGCCCTGCCACATGGCATTGGCGATCATCGCCCACTATATGCATCTGTCCCTTGTTGCCGCAAGCACATCTTCCACCATCTCTGTCCTCAGCTACTCTGCAAGTCCGTCCAATATTTTCTCCCTGGGTCTACCTGGTGCTCTCTTTCCCTCCAGCTTTCCTATTGTGACCAGGTGCTCTAATTTCCCTTTCCTCATAAAATAGCCTATGAATGTTGCCTGTCTTTTCCTAATCTTCCTATGAGTGCTCTTGTTGTGTCTGCCTCCATCAGGACTGTCTCGTTTATTTTCTTTGCTGTCCATGGAACTCTCAACATTCTTCTTAGAAACCACGTCTTGGCTGCCTCAATCTTGTTCTGGCTTTGCTTGTTGACTGTCCACACCTCACAACCGTATAACATTATCGGTTCTATATAAAATTCACGAACTCTCTTCCTGATGTTAATTGATAGGCATTTGCATATATATATATATACAGACAGACAGACAGATAGATAGATAGATAGATAGATAGACGGATAGACAGACAGACAGACAGACAGATAGATAGATAGATAGATAGACAGACAGACATACAGACAGACAGACAGACAGATAGATAGATAGATAGATAGATAGACGTACTAGACAGACATATAGATAGACAGATAGGTAGATAGATAGATAGACAGACAGACAGATAGATAGATAGATAGATAGACAGACAGACATATAGATAGGTAGATAGATAGATATATAGACAGACAGACATATAGATAGATGGATAGATAAAAGATAGATAGATAGATAGACAGATAGACAGACAGATAGATAGACAGACAGACAGACAGAAGATAGATAGATAGATAGATAGATAGATGATATATAGATAGATAGATAGACAGACAGACAGATAGATAGACAGACAGACAGATAGATAGACAGACAGACAGACAGATACATGCATACATACATACATACATAGAAATATGAATAGATAGACATACATACATACATAGAGACAGACAGACAGACATGTAGATAGCTAGATAGACAGACAGACAGACAGATAGATAGATAGACAGACAGACATATAGATAGGTAGATAGATAGATAGATAGATAGATAGATAAATAGACAGATAGATAGACAGACAGACATATAGATAGTTGGATAGATAAAAGATAGATAGATAGATAGACAGACAGACAGAGATGTCTTATTTCTCCTGTCTCTGTCTCTTTTTCTATCACAGACAGACAGAGATGCCTTATTTCTCCTGTCTCTGTCTCTTTTTCTATAACAGACAGACAGAGATGTCTTATTTCTCCTGTCTCTATCTTTTTCTATCACAGACAGATAGAGATGCCTTATTTCTCCTGTCTCTGTCTCTTTTTCCATCACAGACAGACAGAGATGCCTTATTTCTCCTCTGTCTCTGTCTCTTTTTCTATAACAGACAGACAGAGATGCCTTATTTCTCCTGTCTCTGTCTCTTTTTCTATCACAGACAGACAGAGATGCCTTATTTCTCCTGTCTCTGTCTCTTTTTCTATCACAGACAGACAGAGATGTCTTATTTCTCCTGTCTCTTTCTCTACCACAGACAGACAGAAATGTCTTATTTCTCCTCTGTCTCTTTTTCTATCACAGACAGACAGAGATGCCTTATTTCTCCTGTCTCTGTCTCTTTTTCTATCACAGACAGACAGAGATGTCTTATTTCTCCAGTCTCTGTCTTTTTCTATCACAGACAGACAGAGATGTTTTATTTCTCCTGTCTCTGTCTCTTTTTCTATCACAGACAGACAGAGATGTTTTATTTCTCCTGTCTCTGTCTCTTTTTCTATCACAGACAGACAGAGATGTTTTATTTCTCCTGTCTCTGTCTCTTTTTCTATCACAGACAGACAGAGATGTTTTATTTCTCCTGTCTCTGTCTCTTTTTCTATCACAGACAGACAGAGATGTCTTATTTCTCCTCTGTCTCTGTCTCTTTTTCTATCACAGAGAGACAGAGATGTCTTATTTCTCCTCTGTCTCTGTCTCTTTTTCTATCACAGACAGACAGACATGTCTTATTTCTCCTCTGTCTCTGTCTCTTTTTCAATCACAGACGGACAGAGATGTCTTATTTCTCCTCTGTCTCTTTTTTCTATCACAGACAGACAGAGATGCCTTATTTCTCCTGTCTCTGTCTCTTTTTCTATCACAGACAGACAGAGATGTCTTATTTCTCCTGTCTGTCTTTTTCTATCACAGACAGACAAAAGATGCCTTATTTCTCCTGTCTCTGTCTCTTTTTCTATCACAGACAGACAGAGATGCCTTATTTCTCCTGTCTCTGTCTCTTTTTCTATCACAGACAGACAGAGATGCCTTATTTTTCAATCTCTGTCTCTTTTTCTATCACAGACAGACAGAGATGCCTTATTTTTCCATCTCTGTCTCTTTTTCTATCACAGACAGACAGAGATGTCTTATTTCTCCTGTCTCTGTCTCTTTTTCTATCACAGACAGACAGAGATGTCTTATTTCTCCTGTCTGTCTTTTTCTATCACAGACAGACAGAGATGCCTTATTTTTCCATCTCTGTCTCTGTCTCTTTTTCTATCACAGACAGACAGAGATGCCTTATTTTTCCATCTCTGTCTCTTTTTTCTATCACAGAAGACAGAGATGCCTTATTTTTCCATCTCTGTCTCTTTTTCTATCACAGACAGACAGAGATGTCTTATTTCTCCTGTCTCTGTCTCTTTTACTATCACAGACAGACAGAGATGTCTTATTTCTCCTGTCTGTCTTTTTCTATGACAGACAGACAGAGATGTTTTATTTCTCCTGTCTCTGTCTCTTTTTCTATCACACACAGACAGAGATGTCTTATTTCTCCATCTCTGTCTTTTTTTCTATCACAGACAGATAGAGATGCCTTATTTTTCCATCTCTGTCTTTTTTCTATCACAGACAGATAGAGATGCCTTATTTTTCCATCTCTGTCTTTTTTTCTATCACAGACAGATAGAGATGCCTTATTTTTCCATCTCTGTCTTTTTTCTATCACAGACAGATAGAGATGCCTTATTTTTCCATCTCTGTCTTTTTTTCTATCACAGACAGATAGAGATGCCTTATTTTTCCATCTCTGTCTTTTTTTCTATCACAGACAGATAGAGATGCCTTATTTTTCCTGTCTCTGTCTCTTCTCCTATCACAGACAGACAGAGATGTCTTATTTCTCCTGTCTCTGTCTCTTTTTCTATCGAAGACAGACAGAGATCCTTATTTCTCCTGTCTCTGTCTCTTTTTCTATCACAGACAGACATAGATGTCTTCTTTCTCCTGTCTCTGTCTCTTTTTCTATCACAGACAGACAGAGATGTCTTATTTCTCCTCTGTCTCTGTCTCTTTTTCTATCACAGACAGACAGAGATCCTTATTTTTCCTGTCTCTGTCTCTTTTTCTATCACAGACAGAGAGAGATGTCTTATTTCTCCTGTCTCTGTCTCTTTTTCTATCACAGACAGAGATGCCTTATTTCTCCTCTCTCTGTCTCCTTTTCTATCACAGACAGACAGAGATGCCTTATTTCTCCTCTGTCTCTGTCTCTTTTTCTATCACAGACAGACAGAGATGTCTTATTTCTCCTGTCTCTGTCTCTTTTTCTATCACAGACAGAGATGCCTTATTTCTCCTCTCTCTGTCTCCTTTTCTATCACAGACAGAGATGTCTTATTTCTCCTGTCTCTGTCTCCTTTTCTATCACAGACAGACAGAGATGTCTTATTTCTCCTGTCTCTGTCTCTTTTTCTATCACAGACAGACAGAGATGTCTTATTTCTCCTGTCTCTGTCTCTTTTTCTATCACAGACAGACAGAGATGTCTTATTTCTCCTGTCTCTGTCTCTTTTTCTATCACAGACAGACAGAGATCCTTATTTCTCCTGTCTCTGTCTGTCTGTCTCCTTTTCTATCACAGAGACGTGGAGGAACCAAGGAGGGCTTCACACAGCGACTGAGTATCAGTGAATACCGGGACTGAGTCAGCCGTTATTGTTGCTATTGTTATTGTTATTCTTGCTGTTATCGTAACTCTCGTTTAACCCTTTGACTCCCGCACCCTACCTACCAACTGCAAAAACTTAACCCTTTGACTCCCGCACCCTACCTACCAACTGTAAAAACTTAACCCTTTGACTCCCACACCCTACCTACCAACTGCAAAAACTTAACCCTTTGACTCCCGCACCCTACCTACCAACTGCAAAAACTTAACCCTTTGACTCCCGCACCCTACCTACCAACTGCGAAAACTTAACCCTTTTGACTCCCACACCCTACCTACCAACTGTAAAAACTTAACCCTTTGACTCCCGCACCCTACCTACCAACTGCAAAAACTCAACCCTTTGACTCCCTCGCCCTATCCACTAGCTTCCTGCAGGAAGTCAAAGGGTTAATATTTTGCTTTGCTAACACAGTTGACAATGCAGGATGTTGGTGGGCAGGATGCGGGAGTCAATGAGTTAAAACCCAGCCGACTCCACAGAGCCATATCAGGGATACGACCATCTCAAAACGTACGCTAACATTCACTGGGATAAAACTTAACTGGGAAAGAAAATTAAATACCATACCAATACATTAAAACATCAGAAACCTAGAAGAAGACCCTGGGTTAAAGGTTGGAGGGAAAATGATAAACAACATTCGGTACGCAGATGACACCGTGCTGATTGCAGAAAATGAAAGAGACCTACAAAACCTTGTGAATATACTAGAAATAGAAAGCAAAGGTAAGGGGTTGGAACTAAACAGCAGGAAGACTGAAGTCATGGTGATCAGTAAAAAACATGAAATCACCTCATGCAAAATAACAGCAAATGGCACAACCTTGACACAGGTTGATAAATTCAAATACCTGGGAACGATCATTTCATCAGATGGCAGACGCACATCGGAAATAGTTGGCAGAATCGGCCAAGCCAAAGCAGCATTCAAGATGACAAGCATTCTTACCAACAAATGCCTGTCAATTAACATCAGGAAGAGAGTTCTTGAATGTTATATAGAACCAATACTGTTGTACGGATGCGAGGCGTGGACAGTCAGCAAGCAAAGCCAGGGCAAGATTGAGGCAGCCGAGATGTGGTTTCTAAGAAGAATGTTGAGAGTTCCATGGACAGCAAAGAAAACAAACGAGACAGTCTTGATGGAGGCAGACACAAGTAGATCACTCATAAGAAAGATTAGGAAAAGACAAGCAACATTTATAGGCCATTTTATGAGGAAGGGGGATTTGGAGCACCTGGTCACAACGGGAAAGCTGGAGGGAAAGAGAGCACCAGGTAGACCCAGGGAGAAAATGCTGGACGGACTTGCAGAGTGGCTGGGGACGGGGAGGGTGGGGGAGATGCTAGGGGCAACGAGAGATAGAGATGGTTGGAAGTTCATGGTCGCCAACGCCATGCGGCAGGGCACCTGATGATGATGATGATGACCAATACATTTGTGCACAAAATCTAAGGACTCCAATTTATCACACAGGGAATTTTTAAAGAAAACATACTTAAATACATCAACCGAAGGACATAACTCTTAAGAGTCACGTAGGAATTATCTCCCATGTTGTTGTACTTCTCAAATCTAACACAGTTTGCGCTACCCATTCAGCTAGCACAGAAGCAGATACAAAGCACAAAAACTGTAAGCTCAGAAAATGATAGGAAGAAATGACAGAAAGCAAAGCAACAAGGCAGAAACAAAGAGAGTGACAGAAAAGAGGAAATTTCCAGCAAAGAATTTCCATTAGATGGGGATACTATTTATACTGACATACATACCCTCGTACATACATACATACATACATACAGACAGACAGACAGACAGACAGACAGACACACGTACATACAGACACACGTACATACAGACACACGTACATACAGACAAACGTACATACATACGTACATACATACATACATACATACATACATACATACATACATACATACATACGTACATACATACGTACACAACGTACATACATACATACATATATACATACATATATACATACATACATACACACACACGTACATACAGACAGACATAGATACATACACACATACATACATACATACACACGTACGTACGTGCGTACATACATACATACATACATACACACGTACATACATACATACATACATACACACGTACATACATACATACATACATACATACATACATACATACATACATACATACATACATACATACATACATACATACATACATACATACATACATACATACATACATACATACATACATACATACATACATACATACATACGTACGTACATGCATATATATATACATACATGTGACGTGATGGTAGTCCTTCGTTGCCGAAGATGACGATGAAATCCTGCAGCTCATCTGTGGACGCGCATGTGGCTGTGCAATCCGATCTTGGATGTACAATGTCTGTTGCAGTGGGGACACTGGAATGTCGTGGTTGGGGTGGTTGGATTATGTCTCCTCTCTCTTCTGATAGTCAGCTTCTCCCTGTAGTTGATATCGCTGTTTCTGCTGGCAAGATGGACGGCCCTGCGCCAGGCGTTCCTTTCGGTGGCAGTTCTTTCGAGTTCTTTGGGGGTAACCTGTGCAAACTGGAGGTTTGCCTTTATCGTGTCCTTGAAACGCTTTTTTGGCCTCCCGAGATTTCTTTTGCCACTTGTGAGTTCGCCGTACAGCAGTTGTTTGGGCATTCGGTGGTCTTCCATGCGGATGACATGGCCGACCCATCTCAGTTGGGCTTTGACAAGCAGGCTTTCTATGCTTTGTGAGCTTGATCGGTTGAGGACCTCAATGTTGGTGATGCGGTCTTGCCACCGGATGCCAAGTATGCTGCGGAGAGCCCTTTGGTGGAACTGCTCTAATTTGTTGATGTGCTTCCTGTAGAGTGTCCAAGTCTCCGAACCGTAGAGGAGGGAGGAGAGCACAACGGCATTGTACACTTTACATACATATACATACATACATACATACATACATACATACGTACATACATACATACATACACACGTACACACATACATACATACATACATACACACGTGCATACATACATACGTACGTACGTACGTACTACATACACACACATACATACATACATACAAACATACATACATACAAACATACATATATACATAAATGCATACACACGTACATACATACATACATAAATACTTCGTACGTACATACATACACACATACATACATACATGCATACATACATACACACGTACGTACATACATACATACGTACACACGTACATACATAGATACATACATACACACGTACATACATACATACGTACGAACGTACGTACGTACGTACGTACGTACATACACACACATACATACATACATACAAACATACATATATACATACATAAATGCATACACACGTACATACATACATACATAAGTACGTACATACATACACACATACATACATGCATACATACATACACACATCATACATACACACGTAAATACATACATTTATACATACATACATGCACACATACATACATACATACATAGAAACATACATACATACATACATACAATAATACACATACACATACATACATACATTCATACATAGGTAGAAAGAAACTCTAGGGAGAGCTAGACAACAGAAGGTCTTCAGAGAAGTAACCCCCTTTAGACAAGTGTTTCGGCCCTGAATTCCTTACACTCTCGTGGGGCCGGGCCACATCCAGGTCATGACTCCTGGATGCCCTTCTGCTGTTGTCTATTTTTTTTTTTTTTTTTTCCCACGCCGGGGATCGAACCTGGGCGATTCTGCGCTTCAGAACTGCGGTACGCGGTTTTACCAATGTGCTAACGGGGCACACATCATCTGTAGGGAATTTAATCCTTATGAAGTTCACTTTTTTGGTTCCTCCTTGCCCAGATCCAGCTTGAGCTCCTTTCTGCTGCCTCTGCCATCGCTTTAAGGGCTCTAGTCCTCTTCTTCCCAGAAATGGCGAGTTGTTTCATGAGATCATAAGCGGAGGTGCCCACAAACCCTCTTGCCCCGACCTCTATGGCGAAGATTTTGACCCGCAGACCTGCTTTCTTCAGGTGCTGGCAAGACCGGCGTATTTTTCGGTCTTGTAGATATGTGCTTCTTCCATTCTGCTTTCGTATGGCACAGTGAGTTCTATCAGAATCACTTGTTTCGAGGAGTCAGAGTGGAGAGCGATGTCTGGTCTCATGCCTGTCTTGCTGATGACATCTGGGTAATTTTCTCCACTCTGGGAGGTCTGCTGTACACTCCCAGTCGACTGCTCCATCCAGAAGACCCTTTGGCAATGTGCTGGTTGTCATAGCCCTTTCGGGCCAGACCTGTTTCCCTCCTGCTTTGTAGAACGTTGTCATAGCAATTGGTGCGTTTGGGGTCATGGTTTTTTCGCTAACCACATCTGTGATCACTTTCAGAACTTGGTTGTGCCTCCATGTATACCTTCCTTGGGCTAGCGCTACTTTGCAAGAGCTTAGGACATGTTCCACTGTTTGTTTCTTCTGACAGAGCGGACATGCTGGGTCGTCTGCTTTCCCCCATTTCACTAAGTTTGCATTCGAGGGGAGCAGGTCATATACAGATCTGAGGAGGAAGCTTATCCTTAGAGGAGCCATGTGCCACATATCGTTCCGCGGACTTCTTTGGAGTGCACTGTCCCATGTTTCCTTTTCCCCTGTTTACCCTTTCTGGCTGCCTTCGCCTCTTTTGCATCTTTTTTCTTCCTTCAACTCCTGTAAAAATCATGTTTTTTTTTCCCCTTCCCTTTGGCTTTTCCACCACGCATTTTTGTTTTCCAGTCCCTGTCTGTTTTTGGTTTGCGTTGCCAATTATTTCTTTGATGCGAGGGTTCTTTGCATTGTTTTTACAGCCTCTTGGGCTTTCCACTTTCTGCCCGTTCTCAGCTTTGGGGGAAATGCTCCACGAAATTGTCCTCCGATTTTTCCCCCAGCATGCTCAACAGTCTTGCTTTTCCCCAAATTTGTATTCCTCCACTAGGATTTAAGGTACTTCGCATTGCTTGACGACGTAGAAAAGCAACATCAGTGAGACCGGTGGGCACCGAGCCATTTTCTTGTGTATTTGTTGATTTTGGCTTCCATTGCTCGACTGTGCGGTTCAAATGTCATAGATTAGCAGTGGCCCAGCATTTGGTATCGCATGAACAGACACCAGACTTTTTATTTGCCCCGGCATCCCAGTTATCTATTTTCCAGGGCCCTTTTTCTGCGTTTGCTTGGTTTTCCATCCCCTTTGTGTGTCTTTCAGGGGGTCATCATACCATCTTCCGAGACTTTTTACTGGGTCTTCTGTGACAGTGGGGATGGCTTGGTTGGCTACC
>JAPXFY010003259.1:0-17500 GCA_030674185.1 Monoplex corrugatus
AGAGGTTTGACAAAGAATCGATACGTACAGTTCCTACTTGCATTATGTGCTGGTGAATGGTCTGGCATTCTTTTGCTTCTGTGTAGTGTCGTGGGTGAATTACAGCAGCATGTGTAAGTGTTGGCGTGTTTCTGTTTATGCTGTTTTGTGTGAACTATTTGTTGTATGGAATAAACAAAAATTGCCTCGGCACTCGTTTGATACTCGCTTTATTTAAGAGCTGTGTTTTATTTATACGACAGAGAGAGACAGAGAGAGAGAGAGAGAGGCAGAGACAGAGAGATAGAGGCAGAGACAGAGACAGAGACAGAGACAGAGACAGAAACACGTGTGTGTGTGCCTCTGTGTGTGTGTGTGTGTGTGTGTTCGTTCGTTTTTTTGATTTAACGTCTTTTCACTATGAGTGATATTAGACCGGGGAGGGGGGGGGGGGCGGTGGATATGTATGTAAAAGCATGGCATGGAGGATGAAAGTGGGGGAGGGGGGGGGGGGCTGAGGGGAAACAGAGTAAGAGACACAAAATTGTGAAAGAAAGCGGCAGGGTCTTGAGGAAAAAGATATGGATGAACAGAGAGAAATGAAACTAGAACAAAGCTAACATCAATGATGTGAATGAAAAATTGTCACAAAAACTGATCCATCGGTTAAAATGTGGAGGTGAGTACGTGCTCGCTTTGGAAAGTCAACATCAGACCTGATTTTAATTTCTCTGCTCACAAAATTATCCGTTTCAGAAGTAGTTCTAATTGCAAACTTTGCTGTAGCTAGCTCGCAATAGTCGTTTAGAGGTAGAATTCCAGCTACTTTGGACGTTTTCAGAGTAGAAGCATGGGTCGGTACACCTAGTGCAATTTTAAAACTTTTGCAGTCCAAGCTCTGAATCTTTTTTAGTGAATATTTAGGTGCATTGAAAAACACTTCTTACACATTGGATGATTTAGACATGACAAGCGCTGTTGACAGATGAATCAGTATATTTGTATCCATTCCCAGGGTAATTTGCTTATCATCTTTAGAAAATTCAATGTTTTTCTCGCTTTTGTTAAAATATAATCAAAATGGACATTCCGGCTTAATTTCGACGTTATGTAAACTCACAGAAATTTTACGACCTATTTGTAATTTATCATTTCACCAAGCAATTTGAAGGTAGGCAAGTTATCTTGAGTTACCACCGGGATCAAACAGCATCATGCTAGTTTTTTCCTGCTGACAACGACAGACCATTTTCTAGCATATTGTTTCCATGATCATCAAAATCAATTTGATACATCTACTTTACGTAATTTCGCGTTCTCTGAGGAGTTGTCTTTTTTTTAAAGTGATATTCATCCAAATGCATGTCATCAACATACTGTACTAAAACAACACAATTTGAAAGAGATTTAGGAAGATCCTGTATAAGGATTACATAAAACAGGTGTTATCACTGAACATTGTGGAATCCCATGAGGTGTCGTGAAGCAGAATAACAAGTTCCCACTATTGCCTGAATTGTTCTATTGGCTAAAAAAAGGCTTAATGTAATATACATATTAACAGATAAACCAATAGATTTCAGCCTGGTTTATGCCAAACTTGATCGTAAGCTTTTTTTTTACATCAAAGAAAGTAGGTAAAGGACTTTTTCTGCACGACAACTGTTGTTTGATTTGTAAGTTTAACCAGGTGCTGAACTGCGGATCTCCCTTTTCTAACCTGCCACGTTTACTGGAATAACGTTATTTTTATCACAGTAGTGTATAAATCTGTTTAAGACCAGTCTTTCCATTTGTGTGTGTAGGAATCAGTCAGAAGAGCCATCCAGGATGAATCGGCCAGGAGGAATCAGCCAAGAAGAACCAGCCAATCAGCCAGCTAAAAGAAAACAGCCCAAAGGAGCCAGCCAACCATCCAGCTCAGTGGAACCAGCCAACCAGACAGCCAACCTGACAGTCAGGAGGAACCAGCTAGAAGGAACCAGTCAGTGAGTCAGCCAGTCAGTCGGGAGTCAGTCAGCCAGTCAGGAGGATCGAGCAGCCAGGAAGATCTAGAGGAATTCCTTTCGATTAGTCTCTTTCTCCATCATTCCTATCCCTTTCTTGGCATTGCTATCCCAGCCGGCCTGTGTCCAGTGTCAACTGTGGTGGGAGCTGTCGGTACTTGTACTTTGCTCAACTCATCATTGTCTGCTGGAGAGGTATGTTTATTAGTATACAGTTGAAATGTATTAATACTCACTACAGGCTAAATGCAAATATCAGTGAAAACATGATGGCACACAATTAACATCATAACAAACCCAAGCTGTGTCATTTTGTAGATCACAGCATTCTTGCCAAAGCTAGAATGATCCCTTGTGTATGAATGTGGTTCTTGTGGGATTTCATCTCTTTCCTTCTTAAGCTCAAGAGGGAGTTATTCATCTTGTGATTTTGTAATGACTTGTCAGTTTAAAACGGGGCAGAAATGATAATAACAATGATAAAAAAGGTAACATTGTCCCTTTCCATGGAACCTGTACCCTAAACTTTCAACTGTCCAAAAGTGAGTTGTGGAATGAAAATAGTCACATTTGGAAACTTTTTTGTTCTTTTAGGAAGCTTGAAATGTTAATAAATTTTAGGCCAACAACCCCTTTCATGGAGGAAATCACAAGATACACATTTCTGTTCAACATACAATTAATTTAACACACTTCAATGTATATACATGGGAATATTCGTAAAGCACTAATGTAGAAAATGACAGCTGTTGTTTCAAAGTCGTAAGTTAAAAATGCTTCTCCTATTTTAAAAGCAGTGACTAAAAACATCGCGAAGTTCACTATGGTTCCCACAGAGTCGTCCGACATTTTTCAAATAAAAACTCATTATTAGTTATCGCTTTCAGTAACATCTAAATGATAAGATTGACTTACTTGTAAAGAGTGTATTCAAACTGAAAATATATGTAATTTTCTTGCACATTTGGACAAAGTGGATATGAAATGTTGACAGTCACAGGCACAAAGTGGTATCTTTCTCAGCGTACTTAAAATAGTTTTAGTACTTTTCTAGATCTTTCAGGCAACCTCATAGTGGCAGGGATCTCAGCCAGCAATGAGAAACCAGCCAGAAGAAACCAGCCAACCAACCAGCCAGGAGGATCAAGGCAAACAGCCAGCCAGGAGGAATCGGTCAGGAGGAACCATCCAGGAGGAACCAGCCAAGAGGAGCCAGTCAACCAGCCAGTCAGGAGAACCAGCTAAGAAGAGCCAGCCAGCCAGCCAGCTTGAAATAACCAGCTAAGAAGAGCCAGCCAACCAGCCAACCAGGATGAACCAGCCATGTACATGTAAGAATTTTCTTACTTCCAAATTACTGCCATTAAAATCCCATTTTTCATTTAAAAGAGAGAAAAAATCCTCCGAAAAACTGTTCTTTTAGGCTTAACTAAATCTACTGTCAGTCGTAGCCACTTTTTTTTCGTAGAAGGATGTTAGGTCGATGTTGAAGACCTAATGCAGTTGATGCCTTCAGTGATATCTAAAGAGTAAGATCATCTACAAAAAGCATGAGAAAAAGTTCAATGAAAACATTACGGCACATTATTGACATTATAATATCCCAAGCTGTGCCATTTTGTAGATCACAGTATTGAGGCCAAAGCTAGAATGATCCCTTGTATATGCGTGTGGTTCTTGTGGGATTATCTTTTTCCTTTCTAAAGCTCAAGTGGGAGTTATTCATCTTGTGAATTGTAGTGACCTGTCGGTGTGAAACGGGACAGAAATGATATAATAATGATAAGAAGATAACATTATCCCATTCCATTGAACCAGTTCCCTGTACCCTTATCTTTAACTGTCCAAAAGTGAGTTAGGGGATGATGATGCACTCACGTTTAGAAACAAATAGTGTGTTTTTTCGGAAACTCAGAATGTCAATGAATTTAGGCCAATGACTCCTTTCATGGAGGAAATCATAAGACACACATATCTGTTCAACATACAATTAGTTAACATACTTCAATGTATATAGATGGGAATATTCGTAAATTACTAATGTAGAAAAGGACAGTTGTTGTTTCCAAGTCGTACGTTCAAAATACTTATTTTAAAGGCAGTGACCAAAAACATCCCGAAATTTACTATTGTTCCCACAGTCATCCGTCATTTTTCTAATAAAATGAACCTCAGTTGTCGCCTTCAGTAACATCTAAATAATCACATTGTCTGACCTAATTGTACAGAGTATTCAAACTTGGACAAACTGGACATGAAGTGTTGACAGTGGTGTCTGTGAACATTTAACAGGGACACACCCATCCTAAACTGTGCCAGAGATTCCTCAACATCTTCACATAAAGTATTTCAATATACTTTGCTCTTGCAAATACAGGCTGAATTTTGCCATATAGTGAACAACGTGCACTGGTATCTAAGTGGTTACGCCAGTTATGACAGAAACTGCTGGGTAATCTTTCTTTCAATTCTTTACTGAATCATTTAAAGTCGCTACACCCAAAAAGTCGAACTTCTTCAAAACTATTTTCACATAAAACGTTGTTTTTTATATTGGACAGCCAAGTTCCATGACCTTTTTCATGCATAGTGAATAACATTTTATATTTTTTTGAATACCTAGCTCCTGGCTGTTTCAGTAGTCGAAACCAATAGTTAATACATCTAGATAGCAGTAATAACAGTTATTTAGAGAGGAAATCGTCCCAGTTCTTCGTACACCATACTGTTTATTGTTGTGTTTCTTATGTGTAAAAATCTCGTGAAGGCATATGTATGTACCTGTTCAGGTTGATAACGTCTCTCATAACCCCAAGTTCCTGCACCATAAAGTAGTAACAGAACTACCTGAGCATCAAACAATTAAAAGAATATGTCTAGTGAATTACATTTAATCATTCTCAGCGTACTTAAAATAGCTTTAACACTTTCTGGAACTTTCAGGCAACCTCGAATTGGCAGTTGGTCTCCAGAATCTTCAGACAACCTCGTTGTGTCAGCCAGCAAAAGAAGCCACAGAAGAAACCAGCGAACCAACCAGGCAAGAGGAGCAAAGCAAACAGCCCAGCCAGTCAGGAGGAATCAGCCAGCCAGGAGGAACCAGCCACCAAGCCAGGAGGAGCCAGCAAGCTAGCCAGGAGGAACCAGCCACCAAGCCAGGATGAGCCAGTAAGCTAGCCCGGAGGAACAGCGCTGAGGAGGCCAGCCAGGAGGACCCAGCCAGGAGGAATCAATCAAGAGGAGCCACTCAGGAGGAATTAGTCAAGAGGAGCCAACTCAATTTAATTGAGTAAATGACAAACTGATGTTATATCTTTCTGTTTCAGGAAATGGACATGGTGTCTTCTCCCTCCCCTCTGCCCTCATTCCCTGCACCCCTCCTCATCCCTTCTCCCTACCGTTGTTTCCGTAGGGTCTTTCTTGGAAGTTTGATTATGCTTCAATCGTGTGCATCCCCCTCCTTGTGGGAAGGTTAACCACAATCATATTGGCTTCTGTTGGCTTGTGAATTTGTCAATTCATCCAGTTCTTCAGGATGTTTGACAGAGTTGTGTGTGAACTCAGGCACAGGTCAAATGGTCAGCTGACTTGTCAGCTTCTGCGTATGCGTATCGAGTGCTTACGCCTCATCACAGCATCGATCTACTATCCTCTGTCTCCTGTCTTTCTTCTAGATCTTCCTGGCTGCTCGATCGTCCTGACTGGCTGACTGACTCCTCCTGGCTGAGTGACTGACTGGTTCCTTCTGGTTGGTTGCTCATGACTATTCCTCCTGGCTGTCCGGTTGGATGGTTCCTCCTGACTGGCTCTTCCTAGCAGTTTGGTTGGTCGGCTATTCCTGACTGGCTCCTCCTGCTGGCTGGTTGGCTGGCTCCACTTGGTTGGTTCCTCCTAGCTGGCTGGTTGGCTGGCTCCTCTTGGCTGGTTCCTCCTGATTGGCTGGTTTGCTGGCTGTTGGCTGGTTTATCCTGGCCAGCCAGCCAGGAGGACAAGCAAGTCAGCCAACCAGCAGGAATCAACCAGGAGCCATCCAACAAGCCATCCAGGAGAATCCAGCCAGTCAGTAGAAGCCAGGCAGTTTGACAGCCAGGAGGGGTCAGCCAACAGGAACCAGGTGCTCCGGGGATTCCCTCTCCTGCGATGGTTGTCTGTTTGGTGAAGGGCAGAGCAAGTGGAGATCCTGGTGTGGAATGTTACGGGGAAGTGGGATGGGAATCTTCAGAACACTCTGGACAAGTCTTGTGGCTATGGGATAGGCGACATGGACGCATGTCAAGTATTTCGGCTGCAGATTTGGCTGGGGTGTTCTGTTGACAACCTGAAAGCTATCTCCGGCGTTCCCGAGACCGGTCCCAGGTGATCCTCTCTGTCTGGATCCTTCAGGCAACCTCGTAGAGACAGGGGTCTCAGCCAGGCATGAGAAGCTAGCCAGAAGAAACCACCCAACCAACCAGCCAGCCATGATGAAACAGCCAACCTTCCGGCTGGGAGGAACTAGGCAACAAGCCAGCTGGAAGGAACCAGCCATAAGGAGCCAGCCAACCGGCCAGCCAGCCAGGAGGAACCAGCCAAGAGCCAGCAAACCAGCCAATCAGGAGGAACCAGCCAAGAGGAGCCAGCCAACCAGCCAGCTAGGAGGAACCAACCAACTGGAGCCAGCCAACCAGCCAGCCAGGAGGAGCCAGTCAGGAAGAGCTGACCAACCAAACTGCCAGGAAGAGCCAGTCAGGAGGAACCATCCAACCAGAGAGCCAGGAGGAACAGTCAGGAGCAATCAGCCAGAAGGAACCAGTCAGTCACTCATCCAGGAGGAGTCAGTCAGCCAGTCAGGAGGATCGAGCAGCCAGGAAGATCTAGAAGAAAGACAGGAGACAGAGGGAAGCAGATCGATGCAGTGATGAGGTGTTAGCACTCAATACACATGCACGGAAGCTGACGAGTCAGTTGACCATTTCTGTTAGTCTCTTCCTCCATCATTCATGTCCCTTTCTTGGCATTGCCATCCCAACCAGCCTTCGTCAGCGTCAACTGGGATGTGAGCTGTCAGTGCTGGGACTTCGCTGAACTCTACATTGCCTTCTGGAGAGGTATGTTTATTAGTTATACATGTACACTTGAAATGTATTTATACTCACTGCAGGCTAAATATAAATAGTGAAAACATGATGGCACACAAAAACATCATAACAACCCAAGCTGTGTCATTTTGTAGATCACAACATTCTTGCCAAATCTAGAATGATCCCTTGTGTATGAATGTGGTTCTTGTAGGATTACATCCTTTCCTTCTTAAGCTCAAGTGGGAGTTATTTATCTTGTGATTTTGTAATGACCTGTCAGTTTAAAACGAGGCAGAAATGATAATAACAATGATAAAAAAGGTAATATTGTCCCTTTCCATGGAACCAGTACCCTGTACCCTTAATTTTCAACTGTCTAGTGAGTTGGGGAATGAAGATACACTCACATTTGGAAACATTGTTTTTTCTTTTCGGAAGCTTGAAATATTAATGAATTTTAGGCCAAAAACCCCTTTCATGGAGGAAATCACAAGACACACAATTCTGTTCAACATACAATTAATTAACACACTTCAATGTATATACGTGGGACTATTCGTAAAGTACCAATGTAGAAAAGGACAGCTGTTGTTTCAAAGTCGTACGTTAAAAATACTTCGCCTATTTTAAAGGCAGTGACCAAAAATATCGCGAAGTTCACTATGGTTCCCACAGAGTCGTCCAACATTTGTCTAATAAAGAAAGAAAACAGATTAGTTATCGCCTTCAGTAACATCTAAATGATAAGATTGACCTAATTGTACAGAGTGTATTCAGACTGAAAATGCATGTAATTTTCTTGCACATTTGGACACAGTGGACATGAAATGTTGACAGTCGTAAGCACAAAGTGGTATCTTTCTCAGTGTACTTAGAATAGCTTTAGTGCTTTTCTGGATCTTTCAGGCAACCTCGTGGTGGCAGGGATCTCAGCCAGCAATGAGAAACCAGCCAGAAGAAGCAAACCAACCAGCCAGCCAGGAGAAGCAAGGCAGCCAGCCAGCCAGGAAGAACCAGCCAGGTGGGACCAGCCAACCAGCCAGCTAGAGGAGATAGCCAGGACGAATCAGTCAGGAGGAGCCATCTAAGAGGAGCCAGCCAGCCAGCCAGAACAAACCAGCCAAGAGGAGCCAGCAAGCCAGCCAGCTAGAAAGAACCAGCCATTAAAATCCCATTTTTCATTTAAATAAAAAATAACAACGTTCTGAAAAACTGTTCTTTTAGGCTTAACTGAATTTACTGTCAATCGTAGCCTCTTTTTTTTCGTTGAAGGATGTTAAGTCGATGCCTTCAGTGACATCTAAAGAGTAAAGATCATCTACAAAAAGTATGAGAAAAAGTTCAATGAAAACATTACGGCACACTATTGATATTATAATATCCCAAGCTGTGCCATTTTGTAGATCACAGTATTCAGGCCAAAGCAAGAATGATCCCTTGTATATGCATGTGGTTCTTGTGGAATTATCTTTTTCCTCTCTAAAGCTCAAGTGTGAGTTATTCATCTTGTGATGTTGTAATGACCTGTCGGTGTGAAACGGGACAGAAATGATAATAACAATGGAAAAAAAACGTAACATTGTTCCTTTCCATGTAACCAGTTCCCTGTACCCTTAACTTTCAACTGTCCAAAAGTGAGTTGGAGGATGAAGACACACTCACATTTAGAAACAATTTATTTTTTCTTTTCGGAAAATCCAAATGTTAATGAATTTAGGCCAACAACCCTTTTCATGGAGGAAATCACAAGACACAAATTTCTGTTCAACATACAATTAATAACACACTTCAATGCATATACATAGGAATATTCGTATAGTACTAATGTAAAAAAGGACAGCTGTTGTTTCAAAGTTGTACGTTAAAAATACTTCTCTTATTTTTAAGGCAGTGACCAAAAACATCGCAAAGTTCACTATAGCTCCTCCAGAGTCATTCAGCATTTATCTAATAAGAAAAAGTATCAGTTATCATCGCCTTCAGTAACATCTAAATAAGATTGTCTGACCTAAGTGTACAGAGAGTATTTAAACTAAAAATGTCTGTCGTTTTCTTGCACATTAGAACAAAGTGGACATGAAATGTTGACAGTCGTAGGCACAAAATGGTATCTTTCTCAGTGTACTTAAAATAGCTTTAATACTTTCCTGGATCTTTCAGGTAACCTCGTAGTGGCAGGGATCTCAGCTAGCAATGAGAAACCAGCCAGAAGAAGCAAACCAACCAACCAGCCAGGAGGAGCAAGGCAAACAGCCAGCCAGGAATAACCAGCCAGGTGGAACCAGCCAACCAGCCAGCTGGAAGAGATAGCCAGGATCAATCAGTCAGGAGGAACCATCTCGGAAAAGCCAACCAGCCAGGAGGAACAAATCAGCCAAGATGACCCAGCAAGCCAGCCAGCTAGAAACAACCAGCCTAGAGGAGCCAGCTAACCAGCCAGTCAGGAGCTACCAGGCAAGAAGAGTCGGCCAACCAGCCAACCAGGAGGATCCAGCTAAATACATGTAAGAATTTACTACTTCCAAATTAGTACCATTAAAACCCCATTTTTCGTTTAAATAAAAAAAATAACATCTACAAAAAGCATGAGAAAAAGTTCAATGAAAACATTACTGCACACTATTGATATTATAATATCCCAAGCTGTGCCATTCTGGAGATCACAGTATTCAGGCCAAAGCTAAAATGATCCCTTGTATATGCGTGTGGTTCTTGTGGGATTATCGTTTTCCTCTCTAAAGCTCAAGTGGGAGTTATTCATCTTGTGATTTTGTAATGACCTGTCAGTGTGAAACGGGGCAGAAATGATAATAGCAATGGAAGAAAAGGTAACATTGTCCCTTTCCATGGAACCTGTACCCTGTACCCTTAACTTTCAACTGTCCAAAAGTGAGTTGGAGGATGAAGACACACTCACATTTAGAAACAGTTTTTTTTTCTTTTCGGAAACTCGAAATGTTAATGAATTTAGGCCAACAACCCCTTCAATGGAGGAAATCACAAGACACACATTTCTGTTCAACATACAATTAATAATACACTTCAATGCATATACATAGGAATATTCGTAAAGTACTAATGTAGAAAAGGACAGCTGTTGTTTCAAAGTTGTACGTTAAAAATACTTCTCTTATTTTTAAGGCAGTGACCAAAAACATTGCGAAGTTCACTATCGTTCCTGCAGAGTCGTTCAGCATTTATCCGATAAAAAAATTATTAGTTATCGCCTTCAGTAGCAACTAAATATGATTGTCTGACCTAAGTGTACAGAGTGTATTCAAACTGAAAATGTCTGTCGTTTTCTTGCACATTAGAACAAAGTGGACATGAAGTGTTGACAATCGTAGGCAGAAAGTGGTATCTTTCTCTGTGTACTTAGAATAGTTTTAGTACTTTTCTGGATCTTTCAGGCAAACCTCGTAGTGGCAGGGATCTCAGCCAGCAATAAGAAACCAGCCATAAGAAGCCAGCCAGCAAACCAGCCCACCTGGAGAAACCAGCCAGGAGGAAGGATGAGCCAGCCAGGACGAATCAGTCAGGAGGAACCATCTAGGAGGAGCCAGCTAGCTAGCCAGCCAGGAGAAACCAGCCAAGAGGAGCAAGCCAGTCAGCTAGAACCAGCCAAGAGGAGCCAGCCAACCATCCAGTCAGGAGGAACCAGTCAAGAAGAGCCAGCCAACCAGCCAGCTGGATAGAAACAGCCAAGAGGAGTCAGCCAACCAGCCAACCAGCCAACCAGCCAACCAGGAGGAACCAGTCAAATACATGTAAGAATTTTTACTACTTCCAAATTACTGCCGTCAAAATCCCATTTTTCATTTAAATAAAAAAACAACATCCTTCCCCAAAACCGTTCTTTTAGGCTTAACTGAATCTACTGTCAATGTCAATCGTAGCCACTTTATTTTTCGTTGAAGACTGTTAAGTCGATGTTGAAGACCTAACGCAATTGATGCCTTCAGTGACATCTAAAGAGTAAGATCATCTACAAAAAGCAAAAAGAAAAAAGGCTCAATGAAAACATTACGGCACACTATTGACATCATAATATCCCAAGCTGTACCATTTTGTAGATCACAGCATTCAGGCTAAAGCTAGAATGATCCCTTGTATATACGTGTGGTTCTTGTGGGATTATCTTTTTCCTTTCTTAAGTTCAAGTGGGAGTTATTCATCTTGTGATTTTGTAGTGACCTGTCGGTGTGAAACGGGACAGAAATGATAATAATAATGATAAAGAAGATGATATTGTCCCTTTCCATGGAACCAGTTCCCTGTATCCTTATCTTTGACCTTCCAAAAGTGAGTTGGGGGATGATGATGCACTCACATTTAGAAACAAATAGTGTTTTTTTTCGGAAACTCAGAATGTTATAGAAATTTAGGCCAACGACTTCTTTCATGGAGGAAATCATAAGACACACATTTCTGTTCAACATACAATTAGTTAACATACTTCAATATATATAGAAATGTAAGAAATGTAAGAAAGGACAGCTGTTGTTTCCAAGTCGTACGTTCAAAATACATGTACTTATTTTAAAGGCAGTGACCAAAAACATCGCAAAGTTTACTATTGTTGCTACAGAGTCATCCGTCATTTTTCTAATAAAAAGATCTCAGTTGTCGCCTTCAGTAACATCTAAATAATAACATTGTCTGACCTAATTGTACAGAGAGTAATGCAAACTTGAAAATCTATCTCGTTTTCTTACACATTTGGACAAACTGGACATGAAGTGTTGACAGTGGTGTCTGTGAACATTTAACGGGGACACACCCATCCTAAACTGTGCCAGAGATTCCTCAACACCTCCACATAAAGTATTTCAATATACTTTGCTCTTGCAAATACAGGCTGAATTTTGCCAATATAGTGAACAACGTGCACTGGTATCTAAGTGGTTATGCCAGCTATGACAGAAACTGCTGCGTAATCTTTCTTTCAATTCTTTACTGATTCATTTATAGTCGCCACACCCAAAAAGTCGAACTCCATCAAAACTATTTTCACATAAAACGTTGTTTTTTTTATATCTTGGACAGCGAAGTTCCATGACCTTTTTCATGCATAGTGAGTAACAGTATATATTCTTTTTTTGAATGCCTAGCTCCTGGCTGTTTCAGTAGTCGAAACCAATAGTTAATACGTCTAGAAATAGCAGTAATAACAGTTATTTAGAGAGGAAAACGTCCCAATTCTCCGTACACCATACTGTTTATTGTTGTGTTTCTTATGTGTAAAAATCCCGTGAAGGCATATATATGTACCTGTTCAGGTTGATAACGTCCGTTCAGGTTGATAACGTCTCTCATAACCCCAAGTTCCTGCACCATAAAGTAGTAACAGAACTACCTGAGCATCAAACAATTAAAAGAATATGTCTAGTGAATTACACTTAATCTTTCTCAGCGTACTTAAAATAGCTTTAACCGTTTCTTGATCTTTCAGGCAACCTCGAAGTGGCAGTGGGTCTCCAGAATCTTCAGACAACCTCGTTGTGTCAGCCAGCAAACGAAGCCATAGAAGAAACCAGCGAACCAACCAGGCAAGAGGAGCAAAGCAAACAGCCCAGACAGTCAGGAGGAATCAGCTAGCCAGCCAGCCAGGAGGAACCAGCCACCAAGCCAGGAGGAGCCAGCAAGCTAGCTAGGAGGAAGCAGCCACCAAGCCAGGAGGAGCCAGTAAGCTAGCCAGGAGGAACCAGAAAGGAGAGCCAGCAGAGGACCCAGCAGGAGGAATCAATCAAGAGGAGCCAGTCAGGAGGAATTAGTCAAGAGGAGCCAACCAAGAGGAGCCAGCCAACCACCCAGCTAGGAGAAACCAGCCAAATACATGTAAGAATTTACTACATGAACTTCCAAATTACTGCCATTAAAATCCCATTTTTCTTTTGAATCAAGAAAACCACCTGCTGAAAGACTATTTTTTTCGACTGAACTAAATTTACTGTCAATCGTAGCCTCTTTTTTTCTCGTTGAAGGATGTTAAGTTGATGTTGAAGACTTAGCGCAGTTGAAGCCTTCAGTGACATCTAAAGAGAAAGATCATCTACAAAAATCATGCGTAAAAGTTCTATTGCATCTGTAGTGAACGTAACACCATGTTTTCCGCTTAGAATAATTATCTTTGCAACTTCATTGATCAGCAGAGAAAACAGGATAGGACTTTCAATGCAACCTAGCCTTAGGTCTTGAAGGCATTCAAATAAATGGTAATATCCATTTTACTATAACATAATACACATGCTTTAACTGTTGCGTACAGTGCTTGGATAATTTTGAACATCTTCGATTGATACCCATTCGTGATAATACAGACCATTAAACGTTCTATTCACGGTGTTATATGCTTCTTTAAAATCTATAAAGGCAATGTTTTTGTTTTTTGTTTTTTTGTTGTCTATTTCTAAATAAATATTTTTCAATTAGTGTTCGTTAAGTGAATATATGATCCATTGTATACCGACCCTTCATTAATGCTGCACGAGCTATTGTGAGAGAGCTTAAGAAACGGGTGTTTTCTTCCTTCAAGTTTGTCTATAAGCCATACCTCCAGTTTGATGTTAATCACGTTAATGTGAAGGTGGTGCTATATGTAATTGCATCAAAATGAGATCCATTGAAAGATGCAAATACAAAAAAAGTCGAGTTAACATGGATTACTGACAGAATGAAGTATGAGACAAGGAATGTACCATTGATTTCATAATAGGCTGATTTATTTGATCGATTTATTTGAGTAAATGACAAATTGATGTTTTGTCTTTCTGTTTCAGGAAATGAACATGGTGTCTTCTCCCTCCCCTCTGCCCTCATTCCCTGCACCTCATCCCTTCTCCCTACCGTTGTTTCTGTAGGGTCTTTCTTGGAAGTTTGATTATGCTTCAATCTTGTGCATCCCCCTCTTTGTGGGAAGAGAAACCACAATCATATTGGCTTCTGTTGGCTTGTGAATTTGTCAATTCATCCAGTTCTTCAGGATGTTTGACAGAGTTGTGTGTGAACTCAGGCACAGGTCAAATGGTCAGCTGACTTGTCAGCTTCTGCGCATGCGTATCGAGTGCTTACGCCTCATCATGGCATCGATCTACTATCCTCTGTCTCCTGTCTTTCTTCTAGATCTTTCTGGCTGCTTGATCCTCTTGACTGGCTGATTGACTCATCTTGACTGAGTGACTGACTGGTTCCTTCTGTCTGGTTGCTCCTGACTGTTCCTCCTGGCTGTCTGGTTGGATGGTTCCTCCTGACTGGCTTTTCCTGGCAGTTTGGTTGGTCAGCTCTTCCTGACTGGCTCCTCCTGGCTGGCTGGTTGGCTGGCTCCAGTTGGTTGGTTCCTCCTAGCTGGCTGGTTGGCTGGCTCCTCTTGGCTGGTTCCTACTGATTGGCTGGTTTGCTGGCTCTTGGCTGGTTCCTCCTGGCCAGCTAGTCCAGGAGGACAAGCAAGTCAGCCAACCAGCAGGAATCAACCAGGAGCCATCCAACAAGCCATCCAGGAGAATCCAACCAATCAGTAGAAGCCAGGCGGTTAGCCAGCCAGGAAGGGTCAGCCAAACAGGAGCCAGGTGCTCCAGAGATTCCCACTTCTGCGATGGTTGTCTGTTTGGTGAAGGGCAGAGCAAGTGGAGATCCTGGTGTGGAATGTTACGGGGAAGTGGGATGGGAATCTTCAGAACACTCTGGACAAGTCTTGTGGCTATGGGATAGGCGACATGGACGCATGTCAAGTATTTCGGCTGCAGATTTGGCTGGGGTGTTCTGTTGACAACCTGAAAGCTATCTCCGGCGTTCCCGAGACCGGTCCCAGGTGATCCTCTCTGTCTGGATCCTTCAGGCAACCTCGTAAAGGCAGGGGTCTCAGCCAGGCATGAGAAGCCAGCCAGAAGAAGCCACCCAACCAATCCAGCCATGATGAAACAGCCAACCTTCCAGCCAGGAGGAACTGGGCAACATGCCAGCTAGAAGGAACCAGCCATACAGAGCCAGCCAACAGCCAGCCAGGAGGAACCAGCCAAGAGGAGAGCCAATTAGCCAGCCCAGCCTGGAGGAACCAGCCAAGAGGAGTCAGCCAACCAGCCAGCCAGCCAGGAGGAACCAGCCAAGAGCCAGCAAACCAGCCAATCAGGAGGAACCAGCCAAGAGGAGCCAGCCAACCAGCCAGCTAGGAGGAACCAACCAAGTGGAGCCAGCCAACCAGCCAGCCAGGAGGAGCCAGTCAGGAAGAGCTGACCAACCAAACTTCCAGGAAGAGCCAGTCAGGAGGAACCATCCAACCAGACAGCCAGGAGAAACAATCAGGAGCAACCAACCAGAAGGAACCAGTCAGTCACTCAGCCAGGAGTCATCAGCCAGTCAGGAGGATCAAGCAGCCAGGAAGATCTAGAAGAAAGAAAAGAGACAGAGGGTAGCAGATCGATGCAGTGATGAGGCAAAGGCACTCAGTACACATGCGTAGAAGCTGACAAATCAGCTGACCATTTCTTTTAGTCCCTTCCTCCATCATTCCTGTCCCTTTCTTGGCATTGCCATCCCAACCAGCCTGCGTCCAGTGTCAACTGGGATGTGAACTGTCAGTGCAGGGACTTCACTGAACTCTACATTGCCTTCTGGAGAGGTATGTTTATTAGTATACATGTGCACTTGAAATGTGTTAATATTCACTACTTGCTAATTGTAACTATCAGTGAAAACATGATGGCATACGATTAACATTATAAATCCCAAGCTGTGCCATTTTGTAGATCACAGTATTTGAGCCAAAGCTAGAATGAATAATCCCTTGTATATTCATGTGGTTCTTGTGGGGTTTTCTCTTTTTCCTTTCTAAAGCTGTAGTGGGAGTTATTCATGTTGTGATTGTGCATTCTTATGATAACCTGTCGGTGTGAAAGGGGGAAGAGATGATAATAATAATGAATTACACAAAGATAATATTGTCCGCTTCAATGGAACCAGATCCCTGTATCCTTATATTTCGAATGTCCAAAAGTGACTTGGAAGATGAAGATGCAATCACATTTAGAAACAAATGTTTGTTTTTTTCGGAAACTCGCAATGTTAATAAATGTAGGCCAACAGCCCCTTTCATGGAGGCAATCACAAGACACACATTTCTGTTCAGCATACAATTAACACATTTCAATGTATATACACGGGAATGTTCGTAAACTACTAATGTAGAAAAGGACAGCTGTTGTTTCAAAGTGGTACGTTCAAAATACCTCTCTTATTTTAAAGGCAGTGACCGAAAACTTCGCAAAGTTCACTATAGTTCCCGCAGTGTCATCCGTCATTTTTCCTTAAAAAAAGAAAACAAAAACAACAACTAAGTTATCACCTTCAGTAACATCTAAATGATAACATCGTCTGACCTAATTGTACATAGAGTACTCAAACTGAAAATGTATCTCGTTTTCTTGCACATTTGGACAAACTGGATATGTATTGTTGACAGTCGTAGGCGCAAAGTGGTGTCTGTGAACGTTTAACGGGGAAACGCCCATCCTAAATTGTGCCATGGGTTCCTCAACACCTTCACATACAGTATTTCAATATACTTAGCTCTTGCAAATATAGGCTGACATTTGCCATATAGTGAACAGCGCGTGCTCTGGTATGTAAGTGGAGCACACAGCACAGAGGAGCCGTCAGGAGAGCTGACACCAACTTCCAGGAAACAGTCAGGAGGAACCTCCACCAGCAGCAGAGAACAATCAGGAGCACACAGAATGTCTATCTTTTTTTCCAGTTCTTTACTGAATCGTTTCCAGGCACCACACCCCCAAATCCAAACTTCTTCAAAACCACTTTCACATAAAAAGTTGTTGTTGTTTTTCTTGGACACCCAAGTTCCATGACCTTTTTCATGCATAGTGAATAACATTTTATATGCTTTTTTGAATACCTAGCTTCTGGCTGTTTCAGTAGTCGAAACCAATATCTAATGCATCTACTAATAGCAGTTATCCAGAGAGGAAAACGTCCCAATTCTCCATACAACATATGATATATTGTTTTGTATTTTACGTGTAAAAATCTCTTGCAAGCATATCAACCCAGGTCAACCCAGCAACACACGAACAGGACGACCCAGCAACACATTTACAGGATGACCCGGCAACACACGCACTGGACGACCCAGCAACGCACGCACTGAACGACCCAGCAACGCACGCACTGGACGACCCAGCAACGCACGCACTGGACGACCCAGCAACGCACGCACAGGACGATTCAGCAACACACAACCAGCAGGATCCTCAGCATAGAGGTCAGAGTAGTTTTGATGGTGAGTCAAAGTGGGCGGTCACTCCCGTCAGTTCCCGAGCAGAAGACGTCCATGATGTGGACTTAACTGCACTGCTACAGGTGGTCTGTCCTGTTGCTGTTATTATCACTATTACTTTTATCATTTTCACCACTTTTAAGCTGTGTAAAAGAAATCGGAGACTGGCA
>JAPXFY010003260.1:0-2500 GCA_030674185.1 Monoplex corrugatus
ACAGTCATCTGATGAGACTAGTAGCATCATAGCCAATAATAGAACACCCTTGCCCAACAGTCATCTGATGAGACTAATAGCATCATAGCCAATAATAGAACACCCTTGCCCAACAACCATATGATGAGACTAGTAGCATCATAGCCAATAATAGAACATCCTTGCCCAACAATCATCTGATGAGACTAATAGCATCATAGCCAATAATAGAACATCCTTGCCCAACAATCATCTGATGAGACTAGTAGCATCATAGCCAATAATAGAACATCCTTGCCCAACAATCATCTGATGAGACTAGTAGCATCATAGCTAATAATAGAACATCCTTGCCCAACAATCATCTGATGAGACTAGTAGCATCATAGCCAATAATAGAACATCCTTGCCCAACAACCATATGATGAGACTAGTAGCATCATAGCTAATAATAGAACATCCTTGCCCAACAATCATCTGATGAGACTAGTAGCATCATAGCCAATAATAGAACATCCTTGCCCAACAGTCATCTGTAACTTGTCTCAACACTGTATCCAAACACTAAGGCGTTAGTAAATGAACAAATAGGCTGTTGACTGTGCGAAGACCGAGTCGTCAAAAGCCGTGTTTACAAACCACACACACGAGTGACCAGAATGGGCAACAGATAATGAATGACTCTGAGAGAGTGGGAGGGTGGGGAGTGAGGGAAGGAGGGGGGCTGTAGGCGTAACATGCTACGGTCAAGGTAGGCCCAAACCTCACAACTGACACGCGCTGGAGATAAGCTCGCTGATAGAATCACAGACACTATTGGAGACAAGCAACAAGCTTTGGTGCAGTCTATGACGTACTTGCTTCACTTTGCGTACAAAATGGTATCCAACACACATCTGTTAACTTGACTGGACATTTTATAGATGTATAAAGGCATCAACCAACCTATGGGAAATGACTCTGAACATACTGAACATAGAAGATGAACTCCCCTAAGTGCCAATCTATGTGATGCATTAGTATTTATATCTATGCTCGCTCAGCTCAGGCAGTAGGCCTACTCTTGGCTAACAACTTGTGCTGTGTGGCAGTGCTGGAAAATTGAAGTCGGAACACTAGGCCTAACACATCTTGGTTCTCGGCTATCTTTGACTTACACTTCGACTTTCACAATGATTCTATCTAGAATTTTTTTAAGATGGGGAATACTCGAAGGCTGCGATTTTGAGGTAAAGGGGAAAGACTGAAACTCCACCATGTATCGCAAGAAGAATGCGGTTTGGGTCCACCATGCATCGCAAGGGGGATACGTTTGGGGATTTATCGCAAGGAGGATTTGGTCTTGCCATCTATCAGGGAAAGAATTTAGTCTCTTTTTATCATAGGAGAATTTAGGGTCACTCTGTTTCCAACATCACATACAACCAGAAAGGAAAGTGACGAGAAGAAATACACAAATACGCTGGACATGATTCTCAAAGCAGTCCACACATAAACTGATAACTACAAAGCCTTTATTCAATTAAGAAAAAGCGTAATTCACCAAGCGTGTGTGCCATGAATCCTAATAGTCCTAAAACCCTAAGATGCACTACGAATCTTCACTAACTTACTTATCACTGAAATACTGAGCACTTCCATAATTCCTACTCTATTCCCTCTCTCTCTCTCTGCTTCATGCAAAGAAAACATACTACCTACTTCTATCCCTACCCTAACAAAAGTATAAGATGAAACGTAGTCACATACCTTTAAGATAGATTGGAGACTTCTCTCTGTCACACTGGATGCCGACTCAGTGCTGACTCTTCCTCTCTAGTTACTCTCCCACTAGTAAGTGTCTCCTAACGACTGACTGCTAGCATATATACAGTGCGATTCCCATTTACGGGTCTTTGTCTCAGCTACAAACATTCCCAGCTGCCCTCTAGCTGTTGATATCAATAAAACTGGGCATTTCAAATTTGGGGAACTTGGCGATCCTGGCATAGCTGCCTTGGTCGTCATTCAACCTACCTATAAATTTTCTTGGATAGTGATGGCGATATTGACATAGCGGCCATGGTCGTCATTCCGCAGTCCCGTTTGAATGGAAATTGCTGAGTGACAAATTGAATTATGGATGGCGTGATCTCCAGTGCGCCCACCTCATTAACTCATCTACCGAGTCGGTCAAAGGAATGTTGGTAATTCAGGCCATCCGCCCTTTGTGCCCACTAAAGATGGATGAGAACCACGTGAGCGCTAGACCCTGTCCGAATGGAAATAACTGAGTGACCAGTTGAATTATGGACGGCCTGATCTGCAGCACACCCACCTCATTAACTCGTCTCCCAAGTCAGTCGAAGGAATGTTTCTTCCCCTAGAGGGGGGGCCCTGTGATAGTTACATAAAATACATAGATCAGCACTTTTCTACCATTTTTCTTTCTTTGCTTTTTTTTTCAAGAGGACAGTATTCATATCACATGTGACCAATGTGTGTCTGTGTCTGTCTGTTGTTTTGTGTGTCTGTTATGTCG
>JAPXFY010003260.1:7500-22516 GCA_030674185.1 Monoplex corrugatus
GTATGTTTGTATCCATTGCCTCAGGTAATCTGCTTATCATCTGTAGAAAATTTCAGGCTTTTCTGGCTTTTGTTAGAATGTAATCTAAATGCACATTCATTGTTATTGTAATTGTTGATGTTGTTGTTGTCCTCACTGATGTTATCGTCATGGTTATTACTCTTCTTGTTATCATCGTTCTTATTGTAATCGTTGATGTTGTTGTCGTCACTTGTTGTTTATTGTTGTTTTTGTTGTTGTCTTGTCAATGTATTCGTTTACATTGATATCGTTGTTGTTGACCTATTGGCCTTTGAACTCCTGGTAGCCTCTGTACCTGGCCGCTGAATTCTTTGATGAAGTTCATCTGCCCAGTGATGTCATGTTAACATCATCCCCTCACGTCACTTAGCACGTCAGCTGTGGCGGTGTACTTGGATGTGGCACTTGGTGCCAGCCGTCAGAGATTTAGGAGACAGATGAGGACCAGTGTTTCTGTCCATCCTATAAGTAGGATGCAGCTGTCAGAAAACAAAGGTTCGACCTCTGTCCAGAGCTGTAATAATAATGTTGGCCATGTTTACAGAAAACAAAGGTACGACCTCTGTCCAGAGCTATAATAATAATGTTGACTATGTTTACAGAAAACAAAGGTACGACCTCTGTCCAGAGCTATAATAATAATGCTGACTATGTTTACAGAAAACAAAGGTACGACCTCTGTCCAGAGCTATAATAATAATGTTGGCCATGTTTACAGAAAACAAAAGTACGACCTCTGTCCAGAGCTGTAATAATAATGTTGACTTTGTTTACAGAAAACAAAGCTACGACCTCTGTCCAGAGCTATAATAACAATGTTGACTATGTTTACAGAAAACTGATTTAAGAACCCCTTTCTAGGTAGACTAAGATCTTAACGAACTAGGAATTCAATGTAAGATAATGTACTCATAATTGTACATATCGTGATATCAGTAACAGTGTTGGCTCCAAATCTATGGGCCACTTACAAAAAATTACTAGATAGCATTCTGCCAGTGCAGTCATCGGAGCCATAATTTTGTAAATAGTAGGTCTCTGTCAGTCTGACTATGGATGATGTGCCCCAGTGTCGTGTCGATTCCAGTCATCTCTGGGGCAGCGTCAGCTGTGGCAGGTAAGTCCAATGTGGGAAAGACAGATCTGTGACATTGGATGCATGTGCGGATGCTGCCTTCACCTTCTGCCTGACTCTCTTTTCCTCAGCAGAGGTCTGGGTTTGCTTTTCCCCCAACCTGAGTTGTTTCTGGAATACACTGTGCCAACTGTTGTGGTTAGCTGCTGTGTCTTCCCAACTCTCTGTGTTGATATCCAGAGCTTTCATTTCATGCGTTCAGACGTCTTTGTATCGTAGCGGTGGACGGCCAACATATCTCTAGCCGGAGACTAGTTCACTATCCTTTGCATTTGGGATATGTCCATCTTCCATCTGGCGCACAAGACCAAGCCAGCACAGCCTGCGTTGTCTGAGCAGTGTATGCATGGTGGGGAGACCAGTGCGTGCTAGGACCTGGGCATTTGGTTTTTGTCGCTCTTCTTGATGTCGAGGATGCCGCGAAGGCAGTGCAAGTGAAAACTGTTCAGCTTTCGTTCATTTTTGGCATATGTTGTCCATTTAGTGCCGCCATGCAGTAAAGTGCTAATGATGCACACTGCCATCTTGGTTGGAGTTGTCAGCTTTGGGTTCTCTCTGATGCCAGCAGTAAGTCGGCCGGACTTTTCCTTGGGGTTTACTCCCGAAGTTTTTCCCGTGAACGGATACGCTTCAAGGCAGCAGATGTTTGAGGTCGGAGTTTTCCTTCATCTAGATGAGCTGCCATCCAAGGCTACAGGCCCCATCTACCCATTGTGGCAGATTGTACTGGGTTACACTTCACCAGTAACAGGGAAACCCTGACCTGACAACAGTTTTAAAGAAATATGGCATGTAAAAACAGTCATAAAGTGCGTGTGATTATGTGTAAATTGACCTCTCCCTCTCTCTCTGTCTGTCTGTCTGTCTGTCTTCTCTCTGTCTGTCTGTCTGTCTGTCTTCTCTCTCTCTCTCTCTCACTGTCTGTCTTCTCTCTCTCTCTGTCTTCTCTCTCTCTCCTCTATCTCTCTCTCTCTGTCTTCTGTCTGTCTGTCTGTCTGTCCCTCTGTCTTCTCTCTCTCTTTCTCTCTCTCTCTCTCTGTCTTCTCTCTCTCTCTTCTATCTCTCTCTCTCTGTCTTCTCTCTCTCTCTTCTGTCTCTCTCTCTGTGTCTTCTCTCTCTTTCTTCTATCTCTCTCTCTCTGTCTTCTGTCTGCCTGTCTCTGTCTTCTCTCTCTCAATTTCTCTCTCTCTCTCTCTGTCTTCTCTCTCTCTCTCTCTGTCTTCTCTCTCTCTTTCTCTCTCTTTCTCTCTCTCTCTCTCTCTCTCTGTCTTCTCTCTCTCTCTTCTATCTCTCTCTGTGTCTTCTCTCTCTCTCTTCTCTCTCTCTCTTTCTCTCTCTCTCTCTGTATTCTCTCTATTTCTCTCTCTCTCTGTCTCTGTCTTTGTGTCTCTCTCTGTCTTCTCTCTCTCTCTCTTCTATCTCTCTGTCTCTGTCTTCTCTCTCTCTCTCTCACTCTGTCTCTCTTTCTCTGTGAGAAATTTTATTATCTTTGCATTTCAATAACAACTGACCATTTTAATTTGTAGTACGTACTGATAATTGTTTATGATACAAGTGTGGCAGACTATGCCAGTTACATCAGTATTCCGCATAAGTCGACCAACTGCCTTGTCTGAACTGTGAACTCAGCAACAGTGTCTACATCAATCCTGTCACATCACATCATTGTCTGTTCCAAACACTACAATACTGGTAACACACCAACAGTGTCTACATCAATCCTGTTATATCACATCACTGTCTGTCTCCAAACACTACAGTACTGGTAACACACCAACAGTGTCTACATCAATCCTGTTATATCACATCACTGTCTGTCTCCAAACACTGCAATACTGGTAACACACCAACAGTGTCTACATCAATCCTGTTATATCACATCATTGTCTTTCTCCAAACACTACAATACTGGTAACACACCAACAGTGTCTACATCAATCAACAGGTTATATCACATCATTGTCTGTCTCCAAACACTACAATACTGGTAACACACCAACAGTGTCTACATCAATCCTGTTTTATCACATCATTTTGTCTGTCTCCAAACACTACAATACTGGTAACACACCAACAGTGTCTACATCAATCCTGTCACATCACATCACTGTCTGTCTCCAAACACTACAATACTGGTAACACACCAACAGTGTCTAATCAATTTTGTTATATCACATCATTGTCTGTCTCCAAACACTACAATACTGGTAAACACACCAACAGTGTCTACATCAATACAACACGTTATATCACATCATTGTCTGTCTCCAAACACTACAATACTGGTAACACACCAACAGTGTCTACATCAATCCTGTCACATCACATCATTGTCTGTCTCCAAACACTACAATACTGGTAACACACCAACAGTGTCTACATCAATCAGCACGTTATATCACATCATTGTCTGTCTCCAAACACTACAATACTGGTAACACACAAACAGTGTCTACATCAATCAGCACGTTATATCACATCATTGTCTGTCTCCAAACACTACAATACTGGTAACACACCAACAGTGTCTACATCAATCCTGTTATATCACATCATTGTCTGTCTCCAAACACTACAATACTGGTAACACACCAACAGTGTCTACATCAATCAGCAAGTTATATCGCATCATTGTCTGTCTCCAAACACTACAATACTAGTAACACACCAACAGTGTCTACATCAATCCTGTTATATCACATCATTGTCTGTCTCCAAACACTACAATACTGGTAACACACCAACAGTGTCTACATCAGTCAACACGTTATATCACATCATTGTCTGTCTCCAAACACTGCAATACTGGTAACACACCAACAGTGTCTACATCAATCCTGTTATATCACATCATTGTCTGTCACCAAATACTACAATACTGGTAACACACCAACAGTGTCTACACCAATCAGCACGTCATATCACATCATTGTCTGTCTCCAAACACTACAATACTGGTAACACACCAACAGTGTCTACATCAATCCTGTTATATCACATCATTGTCTGTCACCAAATACTACAATACTGGTAACACACCAACAGTGTCTACACCAATCAGCTCGTTATATCACATCACTGTCTGTCTCCAAACACTGCAATACTGATAACACACCAACAGTGTCTACATCAATCCTGTTATATCACATCACTGTCTGTCTCCAAACACTACAATACAGGTAACACACCAACAGTGTCTACATCAATCAGCACGTTATATAACATCATTGTCTGTCTCCAAACACTGCAATACTGGTAACACACCAACAGTGTCTACATCAATCCTGTTATATCACAGCACTGTCTGTCTCCAAACACTACAATGCTGGTAAACCACCAACAGTGTCTACATCAATCAGCACGTTATATCACATCATTTTCTGCCTCCAGACACTACAATACTGGTAACACACCAACAGTGTCTACATCAATCACCACGTTATACCACATCACTGGTCTGTCTCTCTCCAAACACTACAATACTGGTAACACACCAACAGTGTCTACATCAATCAACACGTTATATCACATCATTGTCTGTCTCCAAACACTACAATACTGGTAACACACCAACAGTGTCTACATCAATCCTGTTATATCACATCATTGTCTTTCTCCAAACACTACAATACTGGTAACACACCAACAGTGTCTACATCAATCAACACGTTATATCACATCATTGTCTGTCTCTCTCCAAACACTACAATACTGGTAACACACCAACAGTGTCTACATCAATCAACACGTTATATCACATCATTGTCTGTCTTCAAACACTACAATACTGGTAACACACCAACAGTGTCTACATCAATCCTGTTATATCACATCATTGTCTTTCTCCAAACACTACAATACTGGTAACACACCAACAGTGTCTACATCAATCAACACGTTATATCACATCATTGTCTGTCTCTCTCCAAACACTACAATACTGGTAACACACCAACAGTGTCTACATCAATCAACACGTTATATCACATCATTGTCTGTCTCCAAACATAACAATACTGGTAACACACCAACAGTGTCTACATCAATCCTGTTATATCACATCATTGTCTGTCTCCAAACACTGCAATACTGGTAACACACCAACAGTGTCTACATCAATCCTGTTATATCACATCACTGTCTGTCTCCAAACACTACAATACTGGTAACACACCAACAGTGTCTACATCAATCAACACGTTATATCACATCATTTTCTGTCTCCAGACAATACAATACTGGTAACACACCAAATATTCACGACATTGTATCCATTGCGGTGTTTGTTTTGGAAGACAGAATTTCACAGTTATATAAATTGCATGACCCATTCTTAAGATCATAAGCATCACACTAATCTGCTTTACAATGTCAGAAAGAGATGGTGTACAGTATGTCGTGACCAGCTTTGTTTTTATTTTATGGATTGAACAAGTTCATATACACTGAATCACACAAGCTTATACTTACATGGTAACATACCGCGCATTTAGCGCTTAGGGCTCTTGTTTTCATCAGATTAGGCGCTATATAAATGCCCTTTATTATTATTATTATTATTATTATTATACCGAGTGTTATATGTCATAAAGAAGTTTACATTTTCTTTACTGACAGATAATCCTCCATACGTTAAACTATTTCCATGATGTTGTAAACACACTTGTTGTTCAACCAATATGGATTGCTTTGACCAGTATTGGTTTTACAGATCTGTTAACATGGAGAATCTCGGCATCGTTACACGAATGAACAGCTAACAAATTATGTGATTCTTACAGAAATATTGACAGTCCGTACTGTGGTTGATAAATATGTTCAATGTCTGCAACACGAATTTTTCTTTAAGAAACTGTGGCTGTGTTTATTAAATGATTGAAGTAAAGATAAAAACCAGAAAGTGAAAGCTACCTAACACGTCTTGCTTCAGCTTCTGTTTGCTTCATTCAATGTGACAGTGCTCAGATGATTTTGCGTGAGTTAGTAATAGTAAGGCTCTTCACCCCTCTTGGGATGTAGGCCGTCAACAAGAGACCTTCATAATCCTCTGTCCTGTGCTTTTGCCTCTAGCTGTTTCCAGGTAAGTCCTATCCTCTCTGTGTCTGCTTCAATGTCTCTTTGCTGGGTGTTTCTCAACTGGCCGTTCGTTTCCTTCCCTTGGGAATTCCATGTCAGGACTTGTCCGGTGATACATGATGCCCTGAAGTCTAAAAAAAAGTGGATTTTTTTTTTCAAAAAATTAAGGATAAAAACACCTGTCCGTCGGTCAACCATCTCAAACTGTCAGATTCTCTAATTACTGACAAAAAAAGCAGTTTCTAACTGGTTAGCTTCCACCACTGAAACCAAATCTTCCTCAGCCAGCAAATCGGCGCTTTTCCTTAAACACGACCCCCCAAAGAAAAGACAGCATCTAACTTTGTCTCTGATACCACTGAAGAACACAAACTTCCACTGACCTTAGCCAAATAAAAAGCTGCTCTTCTGATTTGTTCTGACGCTTCTCTTGGCTTGGACGATATTCATTACAAACGTCAGAAGTATCTTCGGGAAAACTGTTTAGAAATCCTGTTACAAGTTGCGCTGAAGAAGTCGGCCGGATCGCCGACGAAAGCTACGCAGTAAGTAGCTTTTTTGTCACTGAGAGATAAGTTCAGCCAGGTAGTCATTAAGATTATTTCCTCCCACGTGACTGAAAGCCCTGATCATCCAACCTTGACCTGAAGACACCTGCCCAATCTTTGGAACTATCGCCCAATAGTCGTAACGAGTTGTCTTTGCAAAATGATGAGAAAAAAAGGACAACATCAGACTCCTGTGAAGAATGGAGAATGACAAGGAATAATCGAGGGTTGACAACCAGAACCAAGTAATTTGATTTTCTGATAGTTTACATGAGACGATTTAAAACTGTTTTTGGGGGAGAGGTTATATCTACATCTTGAGGTACTGGTTTTTGATTTTATCGATAACCGATCAAAAATCAGTATCATGGCAAAAACAAAGTCCACCAAGTGAAAGATCACATCAAAAGCAACAATTCAGTATAAAAAGTGAAAATTAACAAAAAGTGAGATACTGGGTTCTGGCTGTCAACCCTCCTAATTCGGTTTTCACAAGTACCATTCCATAGTGGCCCATTTAACCCGCTTTGAAACGACAATCCATGATGCATTTGTGAACAAACAGCATGTAATGCTATTTTGTTTTGATTTAGACAAAGCATATGATACCACCTGGAAATCAGGAATACTTATGGATCTACACAAACTGGGTTTTCAGGGTCACCTGAGCGACAGTTTTAAGTTCAAGTTGGTCCTACTCTCTCCGACACTCAAGAGCAAGTGCTGACTGTACCACAATGGGGCATTCTCTCATCTGCGCTGTTCAGTATTAAGATCAACAATGTAGTCAAGTTTGTGCAGCAGGGCTCTGACTGTTCCCTGTTGGTGGATGATTTTACTGTATACGCAGCTGGAACCGTCTATGCAGGCGTTCAGTGATGGCTGCACCTGTGTGTAGACAGGATCCAACAATGGGCAGAGATAGACCACTTATCTTTTTCCACAACCAAAACACAGTTTATCCACTTTCATACCTTCCAACAATTCTTTGCTGATCCAGAAATCCATCCAGGTGTAAAAGAAGCTACATTTCTAGGGTTGATCTTTGATCAAAACTTGAATTAACCTCAGTCATATCCTACAGCTTAAAACCCCATATCAGAAAGCTCTGAATTTCTTCAAGTCGTAACTCATACAGACTGAGGTGCAAACAAGGAAACACTGTTTCACTTGTACAGAGCTTTAATTCACTTTTAACTGGACTATGGCTGCGCAGTGTATGGCTCTGCAAGACCATCGTACCTAAAACTACTGGATCCCGTTCACCATCAAGGGCTGGGCCTCTGTCTGGGTAAAGTCAGAACAACTCTAGTCTACAGTTTATACGCAGAGACAGGGGAACCCTCCCTGTCCGACTGTTGTAGACTGAAATCAACCTTAGATTTCTGTTTAAAACTGTTTTCTGAACTGGAAAACCCACCTTACACAGTGTCTTTAACCCCAAGTTTCAAACCGAATTTGAAAAACATCGAAAAGACACTCCTCTTCCGTCATTCCATAGACAGACAACAACTTTTCCAAATCCGCCCTGACCCAATAGAGATTCTTCCATCTGCTTTAGGGAACCGTAGGAAAGAGACAGTGTTATGTAGGTTACACATAGGTCACACATCCTACACTCATTCTGACCTTTTGAAAAGTGAAGAAGCACTGTGGTGTACACCATGTGATGAGCCGTTGAGCATCAGACACTTGATTGAATGCTTGAACTTGCATGATGTGAGACAAGCGATACATGGCAGACTCCTTGAAGAACCTCTTCGGAGATGCCCACCCAGATGCAATTTTTCAGATTTTACAAGAGATAAATAGATCTAATCTGATAAGATTTTACGTATGAGTGTACTTTTCTTTACTTGCATTTTTTACTCGGAAGGTTAATTTAATGGTCAGCTTGGTTTTTAACTGTTGTCTTTTTTCTTAAACTTGGGTGTCAGTTTTAACGTGATGTTAGCGCTGATATGGCTCTAATAGTCGGCTGGGCTATAAGCAACATGAACGTGAACCTGAATCTACAATCACAGCTCAAATTCACATCCCTCCCTAAACAAAACCTTTCTTACCTGCACGTTGTGACTCCATGGTCTGTGCTGTGCTGTGCTGTGCTGTGCTGTGCTGTGCTGTGCTGTGCTGTGCTGTGCTGTGCTGTGCTGTGCTGTGCTGTGCTGTGTTGTGTCATGTCGTGTCGTGTCGTGTCGTGTCGTGTCGTGTCGTGTCGTGTCGTGTTTGTGTGAACTGTACGAGCCCCGTCACATGTCTTCATGTCACAGACAAGACCTCACGGTGTATCAGTCAGACATAGCAAATGGACATAGCAACATTTCCCAATGATCACCTGAAATTTACATATTATGCTGACTAAAAATCAACAAAAAAGTAAGCATGACATACTAGTTTCAGCTTACAAATTTTTTAAGAAGTGTGAGTATTAACTCTCAGCAAATTTTAATCCACATATCAGCTAAAAGTGTGAAGTGAAATTTCCTAATGTTCTATCACGGTGACATCTTAATAATTCTCAATAGACCCACTCTTATTAATGGTCTCCTTAATGACGAATCCTTAGAGGGTTTGTGTATGTACACGGCACAGGAGGGAATTGTTCAGAAACGTAGATCTGAATGACTAAACATCATTTTCATGATCACAGCTATATAAACAGCGTACTCAGTTGGCGTACAACAGAGAACGCTACTATGGCTCTACCATAAATTACTGACCTGTGATGGTTGTCAGTGATAATGGTAGTGGTTGTTGATATGGTGGTGGTGGTGGTTGGGGTGTGACAGTAGTTTGTTTTGCTGTGATTTATTTCAAATACGGATGGTAGAAATGTTAAATCTGAAAACAAGCAGAAGTAATAAATATTTATTTTCATTAAAATCCGTCAATGTTTATGATCTTAGAAGTCACGAGTTCTCTTAGAAGACAATAAATCATTTGAAAAGAGCAGTTGTGTCACTTGATCTTTGTGAAAGTTATATATGTCGAACGAAAACAGCTCTTGTACAGTTGGTAATGAAATCAACCAGCGTGTTCAGAATGTTTGTTTCTTTGTTGCATTGATCGATGTTTGACTGGTGCTATTTACGAGAAAGAGACAAAAGAACTTCACTTCTGTTAGTAATCTGACTTAATGGGTTACACAGTGATCTTCTTAAACGTTGACTAAAACAGGAGCAGGTAACTATTGACGGTAGCTACACTCTGTTGTTTTAGTGAAACTATGAGTGTCTGAATCCAAGTGACAGCCAGTCTTCACAGAATTATATCTCAGAGCACAAGGCTTTATATGTTGTATATACTGAATACATATAATAATAATAATAATAATAATTACAATATTTATATAGCGCAAAATCTTGATAAAATCAAATCTAATGCCACAGATGTACTCTCTGTACAAAGATATTTCTCAAGATAAAATAGAAGTAATGAAATGAATCAAACCAAGTAAGTAACAATTCAAAAGCTGCACTAACATCAGTTTACAATACAGGTCAAGGATGGATATGGCTGAATGGCCCATAGCATCTGTATAATTATCCATGTGTAGATGCTATTGGACTTTCAGCCATCCAGAATCAAGACCACGACCACACAGTGTAATATGCTAGATGAAACAAAGCCAGAAATTAATTAAATTGCATTGAGCTACCAGTTAACATGGTGAAGTGGTCAGCATAATGTGATGTGTGTTTAAACCATACTCACTGGACAAATGTTCTGCCCCCTAGCAGCTTCTCAGCAGAGTTGAGCGTGTTTAAAGAATGTTGGGAATGCTGAGGTCATACAACGTAGTCCTATCCACTTTCATCATCATCATCAGGTGCCCTGCCGCAAGGCGTTGGCGACCATGTACTTCCAATCATCTCTATCTCTCGTTGCCCCCAGCATCTCCCCCACTCTCTTCGTTGCCAGCCACTCTGCAAGTCCGTCCAGCATTCTCTCCCTGGGTCTACCTTGTTCTCTCTTTCCCTCCAGCTTTCCTGTTGTGACCAGGTGCTCCAAATCCCCCTTCCTCATAAAATGTCCTATAAATGTTGCTTGTCTTTTCCTAATCTTCCTTATGAGTGAACTACTTGTGTCTGCCTCCATCAAGACTGTCTCGCTTGTTTTCTTTGCTGTCCATGGAACTCTCAACATTCTTCTTAGAAACCACATCTCAGCTGCCTCGATCCTGCTCTGGCTTTGCTTGCTGACTGTCCACGCCTCGAATCCGTACAACAGTACTGGTTCTATATAACATTCAAGGACTCTCTTTCTGATGTTAATTGATAGACATTTGTTGGTAAGAATGCTTGTCATCTTCTTGAATGCTGTTTTGGCTTGGCCGATTCTGCCAGCTATTTCCAATATGTATCTGCCGTGTGATGAAATGACCGTTCCCAGGTATTTGAACTTATTAACTTGTGTCAAGGTTGTGCCATTTGCTGTTATTTTGCATGAGGGGATTTCATGTTTTTTACTGATCACCATGACTTCAGTTTTCCTGCTGTTTTGTTCCAACCCCTTACCTTTGCTTTCTGTTTCTAGTATATTCACAAGGTTTTGTAGGTCCCTTTTATTTTGTGCAATTAGCACGGTGTCATCTGCGTACCGAATGTTGTTTATCATTTTTCCCTCCAACCTTTAATCCAAGGTCTTCTTCTAGGTTTCTCACGATGTTTTCGCTATATAGTGAAAACAGATCTGGTGACAAAACACAACCCTGTCTGACTCCTCTTTTGATGTTTTGAAAAGAGCTTATATTGTTTTCTATTCTCATTGCAGCTGTTTGTTCAGTACATATTTCTGATTATTCGTAGATCTTTTCCATCGACATTGAGTCTCTCTAGTTGGTTGATCAATTCATCATGTCGTACCCGATCGAAAGCCTTGGTGTAGTCAACAAAGCATAAATACAAATCCTTATTCATCTCAATTGACCTCTCTATGATAGTTCTTAGGATGTATATGGCAATAATAGTTCCTTTCCCGTCCACAAATCCACACTGTTCTTCTGCTATTTCTCTTTTGATTCTATTCCTTGTCCTCATCATGATTATTCTTAACAGGATTTTTGTTACATGACTCATCAAACTGATTGTGCTATGGAGTTCGCATTCTATAGCCCCTGTCTTCTTTGGAAGTGCAATGAAAATTGGTTTTGACATATCTTTGGGGATTTTTCCAGTGTCATAAATTTGTTCCTCACTGTCACCAACGTCTTCCAGAGCACTGAATTTGTTTTGAACATGTACATTAAATTTTTGACGTATCATTTCATCTGATTTTAAGAGTCTAAGGTTTAGTTTGATGTTGCTTTTGGTCTGTTTTCTTTTCCTCAATTTCAGCCTAAACCTTCCCACTACAGGATTGTGGTCACTGTTGCAGTCAGCGCCTGGTAGTGTTTTTGCTGACAGTAAAGATTTTCTAAATCTTTTGTTGATCAGGATGTAGTCAACTTGATTTTTGGTATTATCTCCTGGACTCATCCAAGTCCATTTTCTTCTGTTAGGCTGCTCAAACCAGGTGTTTCCTACTATAAACTCATTGATCTGTGCCCATTCAACAAGCTTCCCCCCTCTTTCATTTTGTATACCAAGGCCATGAGGTCCAACTATATCCTCCACCCTATCCTGTCCCACTTTAGCATTAAAATCTCCCATTATGACTGTAACTTCCTGTGATTTACATTGGACCTTGACCATCTCTAAAACTTCGTAGAAGTTGTCGATGTCTTTCTGAGTACTTGCGGATGTTGGTGCATACACCTGTATGGTGTTGATATCAAAAGGTTTGCCTCCGAATTTGACCAGTAAAACTCTGTCGGACACTGCGCAGTATCCCTTAACTGCTTTTGATTTGTCTTTGTCCATTATGATGCCTACTCCTCTTTCATGTGAATTACCACCAGAGTATATCACTGTATATTCCCCTGATGTTATCATGCCTGCCCCCTTCCAATTCACTTCCCCGAGTCCTAAAATCCTAATGTTAAGCTTTTCCATCTCCATTTTGATGTTGTCTAATTTACCTTTCTGCAGCATTATTCTTATATTCCATGTTGCTATTTTGGTGTTGAATTTAATTTTGGTTACAGTAGCTGGCTGGCGGTCTGGTGTCACCTGCGCCGTATGACAGTCCCTACCGGACGAAGGTGCTCCGCAGGAGCACCTATTGACGTCGTTAACTATCTTCTTTCTCTTTCTCCTGTCCATGGTTTTCCTGGGGAAAAACTACGATGGTGGTTTCCCCTTGCCTTCCATCGTTTTTTTTAGGGTTAACTCCCTTAGCCTTACTCTTTCCCGAGATGTCCACAAGGCAGTGGAGCTATTTACCCATAGCTTGGGGATCTGGTTCGTGGGCACCAGGGCGTGTCACTCGCTGGTGGGCCTGCATGCCTCACGTCTGGGGGCCAGACCTCCTCCGAGTCCTACGAGATTCAGCCTGAGTCCGTGAGGTGCTCAGTTTAACGCCTGTCGCCACGAGGAGGCACAGCGTAGGGCTTGCTGATGGAGAGGCTATGTACTGACAGGAAGAGACTTATTCTTCTTTTCCCACAGCAGTGCTAGCCAGCGGTGCAGGCCGAAGCCGACACACTAGACGCATCACATCTGCCAATATGACAAGCATTTTACAGACACATTATTGATGGTGCATTGCAAGTGTTTGTAAATCTCAAGCCTGGTTGATGCCAGAATGTGCCATGAAAGTAAGCATACAGTAAAGTTTTCAGATATGAGGATTAGCTGTGAATAAGGGTATTACCCAAATAAGCAGTCATGGACCAAATGGTGTGAGTCCCAGAGGGGAGGTTGGTGTATGTAGGTAGTGTCCATACTCTGTTTGAAAGATCTCTTCATAACTCAATGCCAGGTCTGTCTTTGCAAGCAGGGGTACCAATATATAAACTCCAACCCTCAGCGCATCACAGTTCTGGCAGGTGGGAATGGACGAATCCAGAAAGCAGCTGCAGTATCTTTTAAACTGGTTTTCATTTTCACGGTTGTGGACAGATTTCTTCCTTAAATCAATGGGTGTATCACTGAAAAATGTTCTACATTCTGCAGTCTTTCAGGCCATTCTCTCAATGTGACCTCTTTGGGGGTTTTGGAGTGATAAAAGGATAATACCAATAATTATGATAAAATGATAATCATCATCATCACGTGTCCTGCCGCATGGCGCTGGCGATCATGACTCTCCGCACGAATGTATCCCCTGTCACTGCAAGTACATCTCCAACCCTCTCTGTCCTCAGCCACCCTGCAAGTCCGTCCAATATTTTCTCTCTGGGTCTACCTGCTGTTCTCTTTCCCTCCAGCTTTCCTGTTCCAACCAGGTGCTCAAATTTCTCTTTCCTCATAAAATGTCCTGTACATGTAGATGTTGCTTGTCTTTTCCTGATTTTCTTTATTAGTGATCTTTTTGAGTCTGCATCCTTTAAGACTGTCTCGTGGAACTCTCAACATTCTTCTTAGAAAACACATTTCAGTTGCCTCAATTTTGTTCTGACTTTGCATGCTGACTGTCCACACCTCACAACCATACAACAGTATCGGTTCTATATAACATTCAAGAACTCTCTACTTGATGGTAATTGATAGGCATTTGTTGGTAAGATCGTTTTTCATCTTCTTGAATGCTGTTCTGGCTGTTGGCCAGTTGTGCCATTTGTTGTTATTTTGCATGAGGGGATTTCTTGTTTTTTACTGATTACCATGGCTGGTCACCACGGAAAGCTGGAGGAAAGAGAGCACCGGGTAGACCCAGGGAGAAAATGCTGGACGGACTTGCAGACTGGCTGGGGATGGGGAGGGTGGGGAGATGCTATGGGCAATGAGAGGCAGATGGAAGTCCATGATCGCCACATCATACTGCAGGGCACCCGATGATGATGACCATGACTTCAGTCATCTCGCTTTTTAGCTTCAGCCCTTTATTTTTGCTTTCTATTTCTGTTATATTTACAAGGTTTTATAATCTTTTTCATGTTCTGCAATTTGCACTGTGTAATATGAGTAATGAATGTTGTTTATCATTCTTCGTCCAACCTGTATCCCAGGGCATTCTTCTAGGTTTCTCAAGATGGTTTCGCTGAAAATGACATAACACTGATAATTACAATAATGACGACAATGATGATGATGATAATGAATGATAATATAACAATGAAAAAGATTTGATACTTTATAAAAATATAAAGATAATAACGATTTATTTATTAGTGCAAACGTCCATAAAAAAAAAC
>JAPXFY010003261.1:0-22511 GCA_030674185.1 Monoplex corrugatus
CACACAAAGTGGAAGATGAAAAGTAAAGTAGGTATTGTGTTGTGGAGACCATGGAGTCAATGTGCAGGTCAGACAGAGGGAGGGGTGTGATTTTGCACTGTAATGGTAGATGGTGGTGATTGGGGGTAGTGATTTAGTTGCAAATGGCACAACATTGATACAGGTTGGTAAGTATAAATATCTGGGAACGTTCATCTCACCAGACGGCAGATGCACATTAGAAATGGCCAATAGAATCAGCCAAGACAACAGAGCATTCAGGAAAATAAAAGAAACGTTCTTACCAACAAATGCCTATTGAATAACATCAGGAAGAGCGTTCTTCACTGTTAATAGAACCGATACTGTTGTGCAGTTGTATAAAGCGTGGACAGTCAACACGCAAAGTCAGAACAAGGTTCGGACAGCTGAAATGTGGTTACTAAGAAGAATGTTAAGAGTTCCATGGACAGCAAAGAAAACAAGCAAGGCAGTCTTGAAGGAGGCAGACACAAAAAGATTATTAATGAAGAGGATTAGGAAAAGACAAGCAACATTGATATGACAATTTGTGAGGCAAGAGAAATTAGAGCACCTGGTCACAACAGGAAATCAGGAAGAAAAATGAGCACCAGGTAGATCCAGGGAGAAGATATTGGACAGATCTGCAGAGTGGTTGAGGACAGAGAGGATTGGAGATGTACTTGCAGTGACAAGCTATAGATTCGTATGAATGGCCATGATCACCAATGCCATATGGCGGGGCACATGATGCTGATGCTGATGATGTAGTTGTGGAGTGGTAGGTTTGTGAAGTGTCTGCATTGGCTGTGAGTGGTAGTGTTAATGACGGTGATCCAGATCATACTTCATGTTATGTGGGCGTGATGTGCGATACTGGATGTTTGTGCTTGGGTAGGGATCATTGTGATACAGTCCCTGTGTTGAGTCTGACTGGTATGGTTGTTGGGTCAGTGCTTTTCTTGTGGACTACGACTGACCATCTGGCCTTGCATGTTATTATGCTTTGCTCTTTTGATTTAAGCAAAATTATGAGAAAATGTTGCTGCAACTTATTCCTGCGTATCGATTGGGCAGAAATAAGCTATTTCATTGGACTGCTGCCCGAAAAAGGTTATGTTGTCAGTTTAATGCACCAGTTTGTATGGCTGGCAACTTATGTTGAGTGAGGCCATCAAAGATGACATATTTCCATATGCAGATTTCTCCCTAATTACACAAATATATTTGTTTAGGATATCAATCCCTAATGGTGAAAGTTTAACCCTTGTCAGCAGATTAATCATGGACAAACCATTGCCATTTACAGATATATAATTTTAGAACTTTTGCCATAAATGACATTTATGATACAACTCATGCGAAATCATCTGAGCATTGTAACACTCTGTGAAGCTAACTGAACTTCAAGAAGCACGTGTCAGTCAGCTATCATTTTTAATATTTTTTTTAACTTTGCTTCATCCATGCAATAAACAGGGCCAAAGTAGTTGAAAGTTAAAACTTTGTTTTCTAAACATTTAACACATCTAACTGTCAGCATTTTGAAAGGATCACCTAACCTAGCTGTTCATTAATACAAATACACAAATTTACAAGATCTCTGTGGCTGATAGACGCTGGTGACAGTGAGGAACAATGGACAAAGTTGAGGAATTCGATAAATGAAGCTTGTGAAGAAATCCCTAAAGCAGATAGAAAAGCAATAAAGAACTGGATGACTAATGAAATTTTTGGCTTGATGGAGGAAGGAGGAAGGCAAAGAGAAATGAAGAGATCTACAGGAAGATAAACAAGGAGATCAGGAATAGGTGCAATGAAGCTAAGGAAGCTTGGCTGAAATCAAAGTGCAAAGAAATGGAAGACCGACACAAAACAGATCCTCAGGGTATGTACAGACGAATTGAAAAAATTGTCCACAGAAAAAATACATGCACATCAACTGGTTGCTTGAAATCGAAAGATGGCACGATTATCATGGAAAAAGACAAAATATTAGACAGATGGGGAGAGTACATTAAAGACCTTTTTGAGGATGACAGAAACGAAGAACACATGATATAAAAGAACTTTGAGGGACCACCCATAATGAAAGATGAAGTTAGAGCGGCACTGGGAAAGATGAAACCGGGAAAAGCCCCAGGACCAGACAACATTACTACAGAGATGATTGAAGCCCTGGAGGAATTTGGCATAGAAAAAATAACAGTCCTCCTAAATGAAATTTACCATACTGGAAAAATCCCCAAAGATATGTCAAAATCAATGTTCATTCCACTTCCAAAGAAGACAGGGGCTATAGAATGCGAACTCCATCGTACAATCAGTCTGATGAGCCATGTAACAAAAATCTTGTTAAGAATAATCATGATGAGGACAAGGAATAGAATCAAAAGAGAAATAGCAGAAGAACAATGTGGATTTGTGGAAGGGAAAGGAACTATTAATGCCACATACATCCTAAGAACTATCATAGAGAGGTCAAATGAGATGAGTAAGGATTTATATTTATACTATACCAAGGCTTTCGATCGGGTAAGACATGATGAATTTGATCAACCAACTGGAGAGACTTAATGTTGATGGAAAAGATCTACGAATAATCAGAAATATGTACTGGGAACAAACAGCTGCAATGAGAATAGAAAACAATGTAAGCTCTTTCCAAAATATCAAAAGAGATGTCAGACAGGGTTGTGTTTTGTCACCAGATCTGTTTTCACTTTACAGCGAAAACATCATGAGAAACCTAGAAGAAGACCCTGGATTAAAGGTTGGAGGGAAAATGATCAACATTCGATATGCAGATGACACCGTGCTAATTGCAGAAAGTGAAAGAGACATACAAAACCTTGTGAATATACTAGAAATAGAAAGCAAAGGTAAGGGGCTGGAACTAAACAGCAGGAAGACTGAAGTCATGGTGACCAGTAAAAAACATGAAATCCCCTCATGCAAAATAACAGCAAATGGCACAACCTTGACACAGGTTGATAGATTCAAATACCTGGGAATGATCATTTCATCAGACGGCAGATGCACATCAGAAATAGCCGGCAGAATTGGCCAAGCCAAAACAGCATTCAAGAAGATGACAAGCATTCTTACCAACAAATGCCTATCAATTAACATCAGGAAGAGAGTCCTTGAATGTTATATAGAACCAATACTGTTGTACGGATGCGAGGCGTGACAGTCAACAAACAAAGCCAGAACAAGATTGAGGCAGCTGAGATGTGGTTTCTAAGAAGAATGTTGAGGGTTCCATGGACAGCAAAGTAAACAAACGAGACAGTCTTGATGGAGGCAGACACACGTAGATCAATCATAAGGAAGATTAGGAAAAGACAGGCAACATTTATAGGCCATTTTATGAGGAAGGGGGATTTGGAGCATCTGGTCAGAACGGGAAAGCTGGAGGGAAAGACAGCACCGGGTAGACCCAGGGAGAAAATGCTGGACGGACTTGCAGAAAGGCTGGGGACGGGGAGGATGGGGAAGATGCTTGGGGCAACGAGAGATAGAGGCAGATGGAAGTCCATAATCGCCAACGCCATGTGGCAGGGCATCTGATGATGATGATGATGATGTGGCTGATGATATTTCTCATTTTAAAAATTAATACTGAGCAGTAGCAGCAAGACAGCAGACACTCAGATTCATTATCATGTTTCCAAAACGTCATAAGCCCCTTAACTTACATTTTGTTACAGTCTTGGAATGAAAAACTGTCTCGTGATTCATGTATGAAAATGATTTAATGTGATAATTGTAGCTTTTATTCCAGTCATCAAAGAAAAAAAGAAACAAGCCGTCATGCAGCTTGGAATATCGGTACCATGTGCCCTGGCCTTTCAGACGACCTGCAGCAGATCATCGACAGCAGGAACACGACAATCACTGACCATGAATTGAGAATGATGGACACTGACATAGCGGCACTGTAAGAAACCGGGCTTGCTGCAGATGCCATTGTGGGAGAAGAACTATATCTAAATTTGGCAGGGCAGATTTGAGCAATCTCGCTTTCACAGTCTCAGCCTTTCAGTCAAGAATGGCCTGCTACTTATGATATTACCTCTCAACAACGGTTCAGAACGCATATTTTGTCTTCAACATCCTCCAGCAAAGTGACAATCCTGAGTGTGTATGTCCCAACACTGCGCTCACGTCAAGAAACAAAAGATCAGTTCTGTGAGGATTTTGATGCTAATATCGGCAGGTTTCCAGAATCTGAACATTTCATTCTGCTTAGTGACTACAATGGCAAAGACGGATCAAACCACAGACAGTCTTGGACACTTCAGCCTTGGCAAGATGAACGACAACAGCCAGGGACTGCTGGAGTTCTGCTTCTACCGCATACTGTACATCATCAACACGTTCTTCAAGACAAAGCAACAGCTGGACATGATCATCACCACATAGGTGCTCCTCAACAGTGTGCTTCTCACACAGGCAGTTTCCACAGACCATTCCATTGTTCACAGCAACGTCTGACTGAAAACCAAAGAGAATCCAACACATCAAGCAGAAACTGTGCCCATTCATCACCGCCTCTAAGTTGGCCAACATATGACCTCTCACAAACCACATGAAACAAGCTTTCAATGTAAATGCAGTCACAGCCATGGATCTTAGGTGTCAGTTCATTCATGACACCACCTGCAATACCACCAGGTCATCCCTTGGGAAGAGAGGAAAAACGAAAATCAGTTCGAGGCTAAGCTATCTGAGATGGAAGCTGTCATCGGTGCCCAGAGATTACTTCTGGTTAACTACGAAAAAGTCCATGAGAAAACAAAATACCTTGCTGTGCTGAGAACTACAAGAAACAACGCCAAACTAGGCCAGGTGCTGCACACATGACTAATGGCAGACGTGTTTCGGAACACCCATTCGTGTGCCAAAAGTGGCAACGTACAAGGCATGTATGAGGAGGTCATGAAAGCCTTCAGTCCCACTGTTTGTAAGATCACTTTGCTGAAGTCCAAGTACAGCAAAGCCATCATAAAACCGTGCTAAGCAGACAGACAGGTGGACCAAATACTAACAGAACATGTACTCCACTGAGAACGTGATCACTGAGTCAGCCCTTGCCAGCACCCCCACCTTGCCCCATGCCATCAGTGAGCAGGACCTAACCCCCAAGAGAGGACGAACTCAGCAAGGTCATTGTTTTACTTGCTCACGGCAAGGCACCGTGCACCAAGCACAGATGGCATCCCTGCTGAAGTCATTTAGTGTGAGAAACCAGTCTCCTGAGTTTTCTTCAAGACTTATCTTCCAGTGCTGGGAGGATGGATCACTTCTCTATGACATGTGTGATGCAAACAACACACTGTACATGAATAAGGGGGACTGCAGCAACTGTAATAATTACAGAAGCGTATCACACTCAGCACCATCAACAATCCTCTGTCCATATGGTGTTAAAGAGTCTGCAAACATTTGCAGATTGCATTTACACGAGTCCCAATGTAGCTTCAGGGCAGATAGATCCGTAATTAACAAGATCTTCTCACTCAGGAGAAGAGCCAAGAACAGAAGCAGCCTTTATATATTGTCTTCATTGATTGGACCAAAGCCTTTGACCTGGTAAGCATAAGAGGCCTTTTCGCATTTCTAGAGAGAACTGGATGCCCATGGAAGCTGCTGAAATTCAACACTTTCCATGACGGCATGCGTGACACATTACAGTTTAACGGATCATACACAGAACCATCCCTCATTCAAAGTAGAGTGTGGCAAGACTGAGTCCTTGCCTTAACGCTCTTCAGAATCTGTCTTTCTCTTATTGCCATACACTTTCAGAGCATGTGAGGACGGAGTGTTCCTGTAAACTAGGCTCAACAGCAAGGTCTTCAACCTTGTATGCTTCAGAGCAAAGACAGAAATGTGCCAGGTGTTGATCTCAGAGATACTGTCTGCTGATACTGCTGCCTTGACATCTGACACACAGCTTGGTCACCAGAGCCTAGACAGTTCCCTAGCACCCTTTCCTGTGCTGAGGTCTTGACAGAGAACCTCATTCAGTTCAACCAATGGACAAAGGCATTAATATCTTTGGTGATTTGACACCATGATCAGGACTGTGGACTTTATACTGTGGATGGTGATCAAGGTTGAGGAGGGAAATAAGAAACACTCGCATTATCGACATCAACAATGAGGTCATGAACAACGACAGCAAGGCAGTCAAGACAAATAATGACAAGGCCATTATATCAAAAGTACATCAAAAATGAAATAAATCAAAACAGAGAACAGCAATATCAAAAACTTCAACAAACAGAACGACGTCAAAAACAACAATCCAAATGACATTCTCAAAATAAAAACAAGTTTGGGGATCAGAACCCAGTCACCAGGACATAAAGATTACAGATTTTGAGGTTTCCATGGCCAGATTTTCAAAGGAACTCACTCAGAGTCTAATGGTACTTACAGTCTTATAGTCTCCACAGCGATCCCTTCCATCTTATTCCTCTCACACACGTTGACGCTGTTCTACCCGAGAGGTTTGGTTTTGAGGTGAGTTATATGGACTGTTGTTTGTTTCCGTCCTTCGTTGTTTGTTCGTTTCTTTGTGAGTTTATTCGTTCGTTTGTTCATTTGTTTGTTTGTTGTTTGTTTGTTTGTTTGTTTGTTTTGGCAGTGTGATGGATTAGGTGGATGAGTGGATAGGTGATCCATGTTAAGGTGTGAGTAACATTATGCTTTGAGATGACTGATGTGTTTAGACATGAACGACTTTTTGATGGGATTTTTGTTATTTCTAAGATGAATAGAGTAATACTTTGGTGTTATTGATTTTCTGTTTGGTACAAAGGAACGTATCTATCTATCTATCTATCTATCTATCTATCTATCTATCTATCTATCTACCTATCTATCTATATGTCTGTCTATTTATCTGTCTATCTGTCTGTCTATCTATCTATCTATCTATCTATCTGTCTATTTATCTATCTATCTTCTATCTATCTATCTATCTGTCTATTATCTATCTATCTATCTATCTATCTATCTATCTATCTATCTATCTATCTATATGTCTGTCTATTTATCTGTCTATCTGTCTGTCTATCTATCTATCTATCTATCTATCTGTCTATTTATCTATCTATCTTCTATCTATCTATCTATCTGTCTATCTATCTATCTATCTATCTATCTATCTATCTATCTATATATATATATACATGCATAGATATATAACGACAAGGTTTCATCCACAGAGAATATATATATATATATATATACATATATATATATATATATATTCTCTGTGGATGAAACCTTGTCGTTGGTAGAGAAGCTTGCGTGCAACTATGATCCATTGAGCTAGGCCGTCGGGAGTCTAGTACTCCTGGTAGGGTCACCCATGGTGGAAAGGTCACTGGTGAGTTGCCAGACTAATATCATCCGTTTCCACTGCTTTGTGGATAGCTGATGGATCAGTAAAGGCTAAGGGAAACAACCCCTACAGAAAATTCGGAGCGGAGCCCCGTTAGGCGGTTTCTTGTTCAAACTCTGTCAAGTCTCCGGCAAAATCCTGCACCCAGAATCATCTCCAGCCGTCTTAACCATGTCTTGCCACTGGATCCAGGTGATCCTGGACGAGAGAGTGTGGATGATGCTGCGCAAGTTATCTACACTTTAATCAAAATCTCAGCGCATGTCATGGCTTCATAATCACTATTGAAAGTTTCAACCGTAAAGCCCTGTGGCGATGGGGGCGCGACGACGTAGTAGGTGAGGATACACTGGCAACTACAGCCACAAACCTGCACACAGGTGGCTCAGGACACTGGTCGTCTTCCAATGAACGAAGCAGCAGAGGAACCCGGCAATATCCTGAGTGACTGAGTAGCCCTCTTCAGGACCCACACTGCTCACCTCCTAAAATGAGGAAGGGGCTAGAAAGGGTTCCCTAAACATTGCCTGCTTCAACCTACCCGGACCAGCATACCGCGGCTGGTAGGGATCCCATTTAGCGGTCGAAAAAACAGAAACGAAAGAAAGGTAACAAGACTCCCCATAGGTACATGGAATGTACGTACACTTCTAGACAATGCCAAAGCTGATCGAGCTGATAGAAGAACTGCACTGGTTGCTAGAGAATTAGCTCATTACAAGGTTGATATTGCCGCTCTATCAGAGACCAGACTGACTGAAGAAGGTCAACTCACTAAGACAGGTGCTGGCTATACATTCTTCTGGAGTGGACGTAAACAAGAAGAATGCCATGAAGCTGGAGTAGGCTTTGCGATCAAGTCCAGTCTAGTTAAGAACCTTGAACGACTGCCTAAAGGTTACAACAACAGACTCATGGTGATGCACTTGCCCCTCACAGACAAAAAGCAAGCCACACTGATTAGTGCCTACGCCCCAACAATGACAAATCCTGAAGAGACCAAAGAGAAATTCTATGAAGATCTTGATTCTCTACTAACAAGCGTTGCCAGAGCTGACAAACTTTTGGTCCTTGGAGACTTCAATGCTAGAGTTGGGTCCCACTATGAAGCATGGGAAGGCATCATTGGCAAACATGGGATAGGGAATTGCAACAGCAATTGACATCTCCTTCGGACATGCAGCTCACACAACTTGGTCGTCACTAACACGCTATTTCAGTTGGCAACCAGAAAGAAGACAACATGGATGCACCCTAGATCCAAGCACTGGCACATGTTGGACTATGTCATTACCAGAAAGGCCGACAAAGATGATGTACGAGTAACTAAAGCCACGTGTGGCGCTGAATGCTGGACAGACCACTGGCTAGTCATCTCAAAGCTTAATGTCCGCATCAAACAAAAACGCAGGCCTCAAAGCAAGAAACCCCCACCAAAGAGACTAAACACTTCAAAACTAAAAGAGGAAACCACTGTAGAGAACCTCATTAGTGACCTGAACGTCAAGCTGGCTGACCTTCATTTTGGTAATGCTAATGTCGAAGAAGAGTGGGCAGTCTTCAGGGACCATGTCTATACATCAGCCCTAGAGAAAATAGGACCTGTCACACGAAAACATCAAGACTGGTTTGATGAAAACGACAAGCATATCCAAACCCTTCTGGATGAGAAGCACAGACGCCATCTTGCCTACCAGTGTGACCCAAAGTCTGATTCAAAGAAAACTGCATTCATGGAGTGTTGCCGACAGGTCCAGGCAAAACTCAGGAACATGCAAGACAAGTGGCTAAGTTACAAGGCTGATGAAATCCAGCTACATGCAGACCGTCACGACTCGAAAAGGTTTTATGACGCCCTGAAGGCTATCTATGGGCCAATGTCATCTGGCACCTCTCCATTACTACCTGTGGATGGGGAAATGTTGATCACCGAGTGGTCAGAAGTTCTTGAAAGGTGGATGGATCACTTCGACAGTGTCTTGAACTGCCCTTCCTCAATAAATGAAGCAGCCATTGATTGCCTTCCTCAAATAGAAAAGAACAACCAACTTGATGTACCACCTAATATACAAGAGGTCACAAAGCCCATTGGCCAACTCTCCCGTGGCAAGACCCCTGGCGCTGACGCCATACCTGCTGAGATCTACAAAGCGGGAGGTCCAATGCTCACACAAAGATTAACTGAGATGTTTGTAACACTCTGGAACAGTCAATCACTCCCTCAAGACTTCAAGGATGCCTCAATAGTCCATCTATACAAGAGGAAGGGAAACAAACAATAATGTGACAACCACAGAGGAATATCATTACTGTGCATTGCAGGCAAGATATTAGCAAAGGTGCTGCTGTACTTGTTACTGTAAACAAATGTCATGTGTATAGAATAGCAACGGCAAGTTTGAAAAATGGCTTCTAGCCAATAACTTTTACTGTTGGAAAATAAAGCATCATTGTCATTGTCATTGTCTCTGTCTTCAGCCACTCTGCAATTCTGTCCAATATCTTCTCCTTGGGTTTACCTGGTGCTCTCTTTCCCTCCAGCTTTCCTGTTGTGACCAGGTGCTCCAATTATCCTTTCCCCCTTTAAAATGACCTTCATCTAGCATAATTTACTGTGTGATCATGGTCTTGATTCTGGATGGCTGAAAGACCAATAGCAGCTACACATGCATAAACTGTACAGATGCTGCGCGTCATTAAGCCGTATCCATCCTTCACCTGCATAGTAAACTGATGTTAGTGTAGTTTTTAAACTGTTATTTACCTGGTGTGATTCATTTCATTACTTCTATTTCATCTTAAGAAATATCTTGTGCAGAGAGTACATCTGTGGCATTGGTATTTAGTATATACAACATATAAAGCCTGGTGCTCTGAGATATAATTATGTGAAGACTGACTGTCACTCGGATTCATATAAACATTTCTTCACGAAAGACATCAGAGTCTATGCTGCATTCAGAATTTCACTACAACAATTGAGTGTAGCTACTGTCAATAGTTACCTGCTCCTGTTTTAGTCAATGCTAAACAACAACATAATGTAACTCACAAAGTCAGATTACTGAATGAAATGAAGTTCTTGTCTCTTTCTCGCAAACAGTACCATTCAAGCATCGATCAATGCAACAAAGAAACAGACATTCTGAACACACTGGTTGATCTCGTTACAAACTGTACGAGAGTTGTTTTCGTTTGACATATATAGCTCTCACAAAGATCAAGTGACACGACAGCCCACTTTTTTCAAGTGATTTATTGTCCTCTATGTAAGAGAACTCTTGTCTTCCAAGATCGTAAACATTGACGAACCTCAATGAAAATCACAATTTTTTACCACTGAAATATTCAGATTTAACATTTCTACCATCCATATTTGAAATAAATCACAGCAAAACAAACTGCTGTCACACCCCACCACCACCATATCAACAACCACTACCAACTTCACTGACTACCTTCACAGGTAAGTAATTTATGGTAAAGCAATAGTAGCGTTGTCCGTTGTGCATCAACTGAGTACGCTGCTTATATAGCTGTGATCATGAAAATGATGTTTAGTCATTCAAATCTACGTTTCTGAGCAATTCCTCTCTGTGTTGTGTACATACACAAACCCACTAAAGATTCGTCATTAAGGAGACCATTAATAAGAGTGGGTCTATTGACAATGATTATAACGTCACCGTGACGGAACATTTATAGTCTCCTATTTCATGCTTTTAGCTGATATGTGGATTATTGTTTGCTGACATTTAATACTCACACTTCTGAAAAGGCTCATCAACTGAAACTAGAGCATAATGCATGACATTTTTTTCTGAATTTCAATCAGAATAATAAGAGAATTTCAAATGAGCATTGAGAAATGTTGCTATGTCCATTTGCTATGTCTGACAGATACACAGTAAGCCCTTTTCTATGACATAAAGACCTGTGACGGGGCTTGTTCAGCTCACAAAGACACGACACGACACGACGTGACGCAACATGACATGACATGACAAAACACAACACAACGCAACGCGACACAACGCAGTGCAATGCAACACAGCACAACACCGCACAGCACAACACAGCACAGACTATGGAGTCACAACGTGCAGGCAAGAAAGATTTTGTTTCAGGAGGGATGTGAATTTATCCTGTGATTGTAGATTCAGGTTCACGTTCATATTGCTCACAACCCAGCCGACTGCTAAAGCCATATCAGGACTAACATCATGTTCAAAATGACACTTAAATTAAGTAAAAAGACAACAGTTGAAAATCAAGCTCATCGTTAATCTTCAAAGTCTAAGACACAAGTACAGAAAAATATACTCATACCCAAATCATGTATGATGAAATCTATTTACCTCTTGTAAAAACTGGAAAATTGCATCTGGATGGACGTCTCCAAAGAGGCTCTTCAAGGCGTCTGCTGTGTAGTGCTTATGTCTCACATGATGCAAGTTCAAACATTCAATAAGAAGGTGTCTGATGCTCAACTGCTTGTCACATGGTATTCACCATGGAGGTTCTTTAGTTTTCAAAAGGTAGCAATGAATGTAGGATGTGTGACCCGTGTGTATCCCACATAACACTGTCTCTTCCTATGGTTCCCTTAAGCTGATGGAAGAATCTCTTTCAGGTTGGGGAGGATTTTGGAAAAGTTGTTGTCTGTCTGTGGGATGACGGAAACGTGTGACACAGTTCTGCATAAAACGACTTGTAGGCCAGTGAACTGGTATAGACTTTACGGAAGGAAGCAATATCAAAACAGACCTTTGATGTTTTCAAGGTCCATAGTGGGCTGTCTGGAAATTTGGAGAAGTCTAAAACAACTGCTAAATCTGTATCTGCCTTTTGCATTATGAAAACGGATACAGATCCCTGAAAGAGGAGTGACTTTCACATGTTTTTCAAACTGGGTTTGAAATTTGGACTTGAAGACACAGTCATAAGTTGGGTTTTCCGGTTCAGAGAACAGTTTTTAACAGAAATCCAAGGTTAATTTTAGTCTACAGTTGGACAGGGAGAGTTTCCCTGCATCTGTGAATAAACCGTAAACTAGAGTTGTTCTGATTGTACCGAGACAGAGGCCCAGCCCTTGATGATGAATGGGATTCAGCAGTTTTAGGTAGGGTGGTCTTGCAGAACCACTGCGAAACTATAGTCCAGTTTAGAGCAAATAAAAGCTCTGTACAGATGAAGCAGTGTTTCTTGTCAACACCCCAGTCTGTATGAGCAACGACTTGAAGAAATTAAGAGCTTTCTGATATGGCGTTTTAAGGTGTGGGATATGACTGAGGAAATTCAAGTTTTGATCAAAAATCAACCCCAGAAATGTATCTCCTTTTACAGCTGGAATGGTGGACTTTCCCAGATAGATCTCTGGGCCCAGCAAAGAAATGTCAGGGGTTATGAAAGTAGATACACTATGTTTTGGATGTAGAAAAAACCTGTCTATATCTGCCCACTGTTGGATCCTATCTACACACAGTTGCAATCATCACTTAACGCCTGGATAGACGCTTCCAGTTGCGTATACCACAAAATCATCCACAAACGGAACTGTCAGAGCCCTGCTGTACATGTACAAACTTGACTATATTCCTGATCTTAATACTGAACATTGCAGATAACAGAATGCTCTCTTGTGGTAAAGCCAGCACTTGCTCTTGAATGTCGGAGAGAGTAGTACCAACTTGCACTTGAAACTGTCAATCAGCCAAAACGTTTTGGGTAAACAGGGGTAGGTGACCCCAAACACCCTGTTCGTGTTGACCCATGAGTATTCCTGGTTTCCAGGTGATATCATATGCGTTCTCTTAATCAAAGAAGGTAGCCACTACATGCTGTTTGTTCAGAAATGCATCATGGATCGTCATTTCAGGACGGATTTAAATGGCCCACTGTGCTTGCGAAAACCGCACTGTTTCTTAGCCAAGGTGCCGTCATTTTCCAGTTTCCACGTCAGTCTGCTGTTGACCACTTTTTCCATCATTTTGCAAAGACAGCTGGTTTAAGCTATTGGGCAACAGTTGAAATGACTGGACAGATTTTTTCAAGGATTAGGTAGAGGGATGATCAGGGCTATCTGTCGTTTACTTGCTTTAAAGACATACCTCGATTTCGTTCAGTGTTTCTGATGAGCTTGAAAGTTGTCTACTGATGAAGTTTGGAAGACACGATGTACAGTTTTCATGCAGGCTTGTTTTATATGGTTACAATCAGAATTGAACCGGTGTGTTTTAGGAATTTTAGGTTTCTATGACAATATGGAATTGCTTTTATGACACAATTCAGACTGACTGGAGTTAGAGTGTCTGCTGGATCATCACTTTGCAGAACTCTGTCTTCTTCTAATTCGCTCTGGATGGTCCTTGATAATAAATCCCAGTTAGCCTTGTGAAAATTCAAACGTTCTGGTAAGGATTCATGTTCAATGTTTGTATCTGTTAAAGACCGTTGGAAATGGTAATTTCCATGCAGATCATCAAGAAGTCTTCATTCATAGTCCAGACTGTGAAGCAGGAAGGTTATGTAGTCAGTTTGAGGATACACTGCTCATCTTTAGTCTGAGTATCGCTGGGAGCGTGTGTCTGGGAGAACAACCACTGAGAAGTCTGATAAAATGTATACATATTCCCTCATTGACAGATACACGAACGATAGTATTTATTTGTTAAGAACTTAATTTATAAGTGATGTTGAATCTTAAGACCACGGCAGCGCAACATTTAAGGACAAATTTGTGACATACATAGATATCATTTTTGACCATTTACCTGAAATGGCAATTGAGGCTCTACTGGTGCAAAATCACGTGAAGTCAGTGTTGCTGCTGATTATGTTTCTGAAACACAGAAGATATCAAAAACTGCTCTGAACCATGTGCAGACTTTCTTTAACAGCTGTCTGAGAGTAATACACAGGACTGACTGGCCACATAAGTTAATAACATCGATAGGTGGAAGAAGACATCAAATGGTAGAGGAAAAAAGATTGGAAAAAGAAGAAGTGGATGGATCAGGCACACACTACACAACCAGCGTCATGTATCACCAGACAGGTCCTGACATGGAACCCACACACTACACAACCAGCGTCATGTATCACCAGACAGGTCCTGGCATGGAACCCACACACTACACAAACCAGCGTCATGTATCACCAGACAGGTCCTGACAGGGAACCCACACACTACACAAACCAGTGTCATGTATCACCAGACAGGTCCTGACATGGAACCCACACACTACACAAACCAGCGTCATGTATCACCAGACAGGTCCTGACAGGGAACCCACACACTACACAAACCAGTGTCATGTATCACCAGACAGGTCCTGACAGGGAACCCACACACTACACAAACCAGCGTCATGTATCACCAGACAGGTCCTGACAGGGAACCCACACACTACACAAACCAGGTCATGTATCACCAGACAGGTCCTGACAGGGAACCCACACACTACACAAACCAGCGTCATGTATCACCAGACAGGTCCTGACAGGGAACCCACACACTACACAAACCAGCGTCATGTATCACCAGACAGGTCCTGACAGGGAACCCACACACTACACAAACCAGCGTCATGTATCACCAGACAGGTCCTGACAGGGAACCCACACACTACACAAACCAGTGTCATGTATCACCAGACAGGTCCTGACAGGGAACCCACACACTACACAAACCAGCGTCATGTATCACCAGACAGGTCCTGACAGGGAACCCCCAAGGAAAGAGAAAGAACGGCTGTTGAGAAACACCCGGCAAAGAGACATTCAAGCAGACACAGGGAGGATAGGACTCGCCCGGAAACAGCTAGAGGAAAAAAGCACAGGACAGAGGATTATGAAGGTCTCTTGTTGATGGCCTACATCCCAAGATGGATGAAGGGCCTAACTATTGCTAACTCACGCAACATCATCAGAGCACTGTCACACTGTGTGAAGCAAACAGGAGCTTAAGCAAGACGTATCAGCTTGCTGTCACGTTCTGGATTTTTATTTTTTCTTCAGTCATGTGACAAACAGAGCTACAATTTCTGCAAAAATCGTTTGTAAACATTCAATATATATATCAACCACAGAACTGTCACATTTTGAATAGATCACATAATCTATTTACTGTTCTTTAGTATAATGATGTCGGGATTCGGATCCACCACTAAAGTTTATTGTTTGAGATGATTTTAAGTCTTTACTCTCGTCTTCCAGATCCTCTTTCAGATCATTACAGCCCAAACGTCAACCTATGATGTATAGGTGTCGGTATTTCTGTACTTACCATAAGCAGTGTGTTACTTTGCTATGACACATACAGCCACAGACTGCCTCAGAAACTGACCCCCACATAAAATAATGCTCTTGTGAAAATACAAAACAAAACAATGTATGGTACATGATGCGTAGTGTGCTACATTTGCTTCAATTTTCCTATGCAGATCTCATGTTCATTTGTTAGCTCCTAAGATATAGCATTTACAGATGTATATGAATCAATACCTTGTTACCGACAGTGAGTCACTCAATGACATAACAAACGCTGTAAAAATAGGTTATACCATCAAAAAGTATTAAGACACAATCATGTAGCAGAGACCACACAAAAGTGACCTACCTGTCAAGCCAGACAGGGGTCCCACGATGATCACTACACCAGGAAAGAAGAGATTCTAATATACACATCACTACATGCTGTTTGTTCAGAAATGCATTATGTATTGCTTTTCAAAGCGGACTAAATGGGCCACTGTGGAATAGTACTTGCGAAAACTGCATTGTACCTCTGTCATTCTCCATTTTCCACAGGAGTCTGCTCTTTACCTTTTTCTTATGATTTTGCATAGACAACTCGTTACGACTATTGGGCAATAGTTGAAGGATTGGACAGATCCTTTCCAGATCAAGGTAGACGGATAATCAGGGCTTTCAGTCAGGAAGGAGGAAAGAATCTTGTCATCTATATGTAACTGTACACTTGTAAGAGGATTTTTAACCATTTTTCCTGGAGATACCTCAGACGTTTGTAATAAATATCAAGAGAAGCATCAGAGCAAGTCAGAAGAGCAGCTTTTAATTTGGATAAGGTCAGTGGAAGATTGTATTCTTCAGAGGTATCAGAGACAGAGTTACAGGCTGTCTTTTCTTTGGGGATTTGTGTTTAAGGAAAAGCGCCAATTTGTTGGCTGAAGAAGAGTTGGTTTCAGTGGTGGAAGCTAACAAGTTAGAAACTGTTTTTTTGTCAGTAATCAAAGAATCTGACAGTTTGAGGTGGTTGACTGAGGATAGGTGTTTTTCTGTTTAATTTGTTTCTTTTCTTCTTTACTAAATGTCCACACTTTTTTAACTTGGAGACAGTCCAATCAAAATTCATGCAATTTTGACTGTTGTGTATAGAGACAAATGTGCATTATGTAGGATAGTTTGCCACAAGATCGATAGTTTTTAACGAGAAAAAAGACTTGAGAGACATGTACTGATGTGGACGGCCAATTGAGGCCCAAAAATAAGAGACTTGTTCAGCTTGTAAAGAAGTTTATCAAAAAGGATTAGCATATTTCCGTTCTTGAAATAAATGAAACGTATGGTGTTTTATATGGCATGGTTGAACAGAGGTGAAATCACAGCTGGCTATCCTATCACCGTTTGACTATCAAAAAATATTCAACTCGGGATTGAGGAGGCTGACACTATGGACAGAGAAAGAGAGTACTTTAAAAGGATTCTAAAGAGATCATGGTCGTTGGATTTCCTTTTTTAGTTATTTAAAATAAGCGACAAGACTTTGGGATCATCCCTTGTTATGATAATTCAATGTCGTGATTTCTGTGTGATGTTCATTTTCTTCTAACAATAACTTGAAAGTGATGCTGATAATTGCAACTTTACTAACTGTTCCAATATTGGGTCATGGGTATTCACGTTGAGCCATTCATGGGAAGATTTATTCTCTATGGTGAACTTATGTTTCAAACTTATTACAAAATCTCCACATGCACAGATACACAGATGTACAGTACGCATATAACTGACATCATCGCTTTATCAACTGTTTTCCCGTAATGGTCGCAATCAAGCGACTTCCCGTACGACCGCCATGTCGCATTTGTGCTACTTGGAGAGGTCAGGCTAAACGATAACTTTTCATGCGGGTACAAAGCTTCTGTCAGCTCCACTGGTGAATGCAGGCGACTGTGCTATTTTTAAAATTGACCCAGCGACCTAGATTTTCAGCAGTAAGGCCGAAGTGTGGCTTTGTTAACTGTCGGAATTTACATGTACGTCACGTTTTCTCCGAAGCGTTTTCTCCAAAATGGCTGCAAATCGACACGCATTGTCTACCACCCTGAGTAGAATAAGCAGACAGCTCACTTTGTGTGTAGATTTCCTAATACTTTTCCTCATTTATTATAATGATATCTGGTGCACAACTCATGAAAAAAGGTCAGTAGTACAACTAATAAACCATATGAAAAAAAAATGTTTGTTTTTCCTTAGAATAAGATTATCTGTGGAATAACCAAGCAAGCACATAAACATAAGCAAGCATTCATATATACATAATACAACATCTGCCTTTTACACAGGAAAGAAAAGTAAGTAAAAATATTTAATAGTCTTTGAGATATAAGCTTTTAAAAATGCATACTGCGCTGCAAAATTGGCTGCCCAAAATATACTTTGCACTGAGGAGTGCCATTTCTGGGGAAAACTTGGCAGTGAAAGAGTTAAAAAATAATACTGAATGGAAGAACCAGAAAAAGATGCTCACCATCTTTGTTTTACTTTCTTAACTACAAATCCCAAACATCGTATTAATTTGTTGGAAAGAAAAAAGGGGTTTCATGATCCAGAACTAACGTTTATAGTCTGAGATCATTGTAACTCTTTCTTTTCGTCTTACAGATTCTCTTTCAGATCGTCACAGCCAAACCATCAACCTGCGATATAGCAGTGTCGTTATTTGTGTCCTAACCATCCGCAGTGTTTTACTTTGTTGTGACATATACAGTGACAGATTGTCTGAGAGACTGACCCCACATGAAATAATGTTCTTACGAAATAACAAAAGAAAACAATGTACGGTACATGACGCGTAATGTGCTTGATTTGTTTCATTTTTTTGTTGTTGTTGCAAATTTCATGTTCATTTGTTAGCTCCTAAGATATGGTTTTACATATGTATATGAATCAATATCTTGTTACTGACAGTGAGTCACGCAATGACAGAACAAACTCTGCAAAAACAAGTAATACCACAAAAAAGTGTTAACTCTTTCCCTACGGAGCGCACCTATACGTTCGCTATGTCTTGCTCCGTTGCCTACGGCTCAGCTGTTCGACTCAGATCGTTTCCTTGGTGTAGCCTTCGCAGGACTCAACGTCTGTTGTTTCGAGGATCTTCGATTCGTTTCAGCGTTTGTTTCAGTCAGTGCCTGTTCGCCATTCCAAGCGTCGACAGACTCGATAGAAACTGGGAACCCTAGCATCGGGACTTCGTATGGGTCGTGATTGTTCATCCTTGGTGAGACTATGTGTTGAAGGTTATTTGTTCCTCCTCATTAGGCTCACTACACACGTGGCAAAGGACTGTGGCAAGCAGTACTTATGTATGTGGTTAACTCATGTGTTCATTGCTGACGTTTATCTTTTGTGAGTGTGTGCACTGATTATGTTCTAAGTGAATTCTGGTGTGGTTTTGTTTTTGTCATGATCTGAAATGTATAAAATGTTGGTTTTGGGGTGCCACCTCTAGCAATGCTATATCTACGTTTGAGATCTGTGCGAATGATGCGTCTTGTTGTACGTTTGTCAGTAATAAAATTTGTGTAACTGTACTTTGTCCAAGGATTTCCTTATTTAGTTCGCGAAAGGGGGTGTTAGAGCTGATAGGTCTGTTCTCTGTCTTTCCAATCTACTTCAAGCCTTACAGAGCTTGACAAATTGGTGGCAGCGGTGGGATGGGTAGGTGTTAGGTAGAATAGATTAGCAGGGCTTAGACACATTTGGACTGAATCAAGTGGGTGGTTGGAGGGTGTGTGCCAAATCTTGGGAGGCGGACACAAACAGATTCAGGGGAGAAATCAGGCGTGTAAGACCTGCACCTTGCCACTGTTTCTGGTTAGTGCGTTGTTGTTTTGTCTGGGTTGACGCAGCCCGTGCATGATCTATAGAGACTGTTTTTGGGGTTGTTATCCACGTTGTTGATGACAAAATATTGAGTCACTATGGTAACGTGGTCAGTGAACTGGAGGTCGTGGGCTCACAGAGCTTTCGGTCTAACCTGATTGTGGTTTTATTTTGTTTTATTTTATTTCATTTTATTTTATCTTATTTTATTTTATTTTACTTTATTTATTTATTTTATTTTTTTTATTTTATTTTGTTTTATTTTACTTTGTTATTTCATTTTATTATGTTTTGTTTATCTTATCTTTTATTTTATCTTATACAACTTATTTAATGTAATTCAGTTTTGTTACTTTATTTTTGTATTATATATTTTAGTTTCGTTTAGTTTCGTTTAACTTATTTTATTTTGTATAGTTTATATTTTATTTTACTTTGCTTTGTTTCATCTCAGTTTAATTTATTACAGTTCAGTTCATTTTTTTATGTTGTATCTGAGTTCATTCCAATTCACTTCATTGAATTTCCTTTATCTTATTTTGTTACATTCTCTTTCAGTCTATTCCATTATATTTTCATTTTGTTTCAGTTCAGTTTTTAATCATTTTCGTGTACCATTCCGTATGTTATCAAATTTTGATTTTTTTTCCATTTTATTGAATTCATTCAAATTCATTTTTTCGTTTTATCTTGACTTGCTGCCACCCATGAAAACAGCATGGCATGTCACGGATACTGCTGTACGTTTACACTTACAGTCTGAAGCCTGCTGACCATACACATGACCCCACATGTTACTACAGTGACAGGCGATATCTCTCATATACAAGCTTGCGCTTATTCTCACGCTAACTGCAGGGATTTTATAAAGAAAGTGGCAGAGATCATTAATACAGCAAAGTATACACAGAAGACAGACATTTTTTACATCATGTCATGACGTGTAACTGGGAGCAAGACCTTCAGAAATATGAGACACACTCTGCAGATATTTCAGTCAACAGCAATGAACACTTGATACCTATGCACATCATCTAGTGTGATAACATGTGGGGCCATGTATACGTTCAGCAGACTTCAGACTGTGAGTGTAGATGTACAACACTCATCATCTGTCACTGTAGTGTGATAACATGTGGGATCATGTCTATGGTCAGTAGGTTTCAGACTGTAAATGTAAACATAACAGCACTCATCATCTGTCACTGTAGAGTGATAACATGTGGGGTCATGTCTACGGTCAGTAGGCTTCAGACTGTAAGTGTAAACGTACAGCACTCATCATCTGTCACTGTAGAGTGATAACATGTGGGGTCATGTCTATGGTCAGTAGGCTTCAGACTGTAAGTGTAAACGTACAGCACTCATCATCTGACACTGTAGAATGATAACATGTGGGTCATGTGTACAGTCAGCAGGCTTCAGACTGTAAGTGTAAAGGTACAGCACTCATCATCTGTCACTGTAGAGTGATAACATGTGGGCCATGTGTACGGTCAGCAGGCTTCAGACTGTAAGTGTAAAGGTACAGCACTCATCATCTGTCACTGTAGAGTGATAACATGTGGGTCATGTGTACAGTCAGCAGGCTTCAGACTGTAAGTGTAAAGGTACAGCACTCATCATCTGTCAATGTAGTGTGATAACATGCGGGGTCATGTGTACGGTCAGCAGGCTTCAGACTGTAAGTGTAAAGGTACAGCACTCATCATCTGTCAATGTAGTGTGATAACATGTGGGGTCATGTGTATGGTCAGCAGGCTTCAGACTGTACATGTATCATTTTGGCAACTTGTCATATAAAGTTGTTTCTTTTGATTGGTTTGGTTCATCTAGTTCGTTTATTTTCGCTTCCATGACTCATCTACTTGATTATTCTTGTGCCACTATCCCTGCTCTTTTTCATGTTTTAGTGAATCTATCAGTGGACTATGTACTGCACTGATGTACTGACATGGTGGCCTCCCTCCTCTATTTTTTAACTGCAGTGACATTCTCTGTTATGGACTTTTGCGCTATAATAATAGAATCGTTGTCATTATTATCATTATTACTGTATCATAATTATTTTCGTTATTTTCATTACTAATATTATTAGATTATCATTATATTATTATCATTATTATTGCTATTATTAGCATTATTGTTGTTGTTGTCATCATTCTTATTATTAATATTACGACGACGACGATGATGATGATCATCATCATTATCGTAATTATTGTTAATATTATTATCAGCATTGTTGGGAAATCTTTTAGTATTTTTTATTATCCTTTTATATTCCAACATACGTCCAAACCCACGTGAAAGGTCACATTGAGAGCAGGGGCATGAAAGCCCACAGAACGTAGAACTTTTTTCACAGTGTTACGACGATGAGAATGGACGTGATGATAAGTGGGCATGCAGCTGTTTGGGATTGAGGATGAGTAGAATTCTCCCTGTTCGTGTGGGTTTTTGTCAAATGACTTCCAGTAAGTTGCCCTTTTCTTTCGGAAAAACAATGTGCATGCTTTGTGGAGGCCCTGTTATTGTTTTAAGGAAAAAGAATCATCTACCCCCTGACCGTGAAAAAAGAAAAGTTCGAAAGAACATTGCTTTCTGGATTTATCCATTCCCTGCCACAAGGACCGCGTGTGCGGTGTGAGGGGGGTGAAGTTTGTATTGGTGGCCCCCGCTGGCCAAGGGAAAACCTGGAAATTTGGGTTATATTTTAACATTTTTAAACAGGTATGGGCTACCCCCCATACACCAATCTCCCTTCTGGGGGTTACCACCATTTGGTCTGTGGGCTGCTTATTTGGGGGAATAAACCCTTATTCACAATTAACCATCTATCTGAAGGCCTTTTTTCTGTATGCTTACTTTCATAGCAAAATTCTGGCATCAACCAGGTTGAGATATACAAAAAACTTGTTTAAAGCGCCGTCAATATTGTGTGTAAAGTGGATGGACT
>JAPXFY010003262.1:5000-7500 GCA_030674185.1 Monoplex corrugatus
ACTCTACCCTTTACCCGCCCCCCCTCTCTCTCTCTCCCTCTCTGTCATTTCTTCCCTCCCCTACTTAACTCCACGTTGCCTAGCGACGGCTTGCCCCTGCGGGCGCCATGACAGTTGCAGGTGTTATGGGAAGGGTCTCGGCTAATTTCCGCTCCTCTTCCGTCTCGGCTTGCCACACCACACACACTGCCCCCTAGGCTGCCTGACCGTCCATAATCGTCGTGTGGTGGGAGTACCTTTAGCTTTCCTTTCTTTTCTTTTTTCTTTATTGCTTTTTTACTTAAATCATCGTGTTGTGAGACTACCCCACGATGAAGTATTGTGTGGTATTCTCTCTCTATTAAAGTGTAGTGTCTTCTTACCCCACATAAAGTATTGTGTGGTATTATCTCTCTTTGTGTGGTTTTCGAGCAGAGAGATCCACGGTAGACATGGTCTTCTCTCTTCGCCAAATCCAGGAGAAGTGCAGAGAGCAGCGGATGCCCCTGTATGTGGCATTCATTGACCTCACCAAGGCCTTTGACCTAGTCAGCAGAGATGGCCTTTTCAGGGCTCTCCGAAAAATCGGCTGCCCCCCCAAACTGCACAGCTTAATTGAGTCCTTCCACTCAAACATGAAAGGGATGGTGCAGTTCAACGGAAACCTCTCCAAGCCCTTCGACGTACGCAGCGGTGTGAAACAAGGCTGCGTCCTGGCCCCAACCCTCTTTGGAATCTTCTTCGCTCTCCTCCTGAGGCATGCGTTCAGCACAGCGCAAGAAGGGATCCACCTGTGGACCGGATCAGATGGCAGGCTCTTCAACCTCGCCCGCCTCAGAGCAAGGACAAAGGTCCGTGAAGCCCTCATCAGAGACATGCTATTTGCCGACGATGCCGCAGTTGTGACCCATACTCAGCGGGACTTGCAGTCACTAATGGACCGCTTCTCCAAGGCCTGCAAAGATTTTGGTCTGACCATCAGTCTTAAGAAGACAAACGTCCTGGGCCAAGACACGCCATCTCCACCAGCCATCACCATTGATGACTACGAGCTTGAAGCCATCCATCAATTCACATATCTTGGGTCGACCATCACCGATAACCTCTCCCTTGACACAGAGGTCGACAAGAGGATCGGGAAGGCAGCCACAACACTAGCCCGCCTCACACAAAGGGTGTGGACAAATCCCAAGCTGACCACAAAGACAAAGATGGCTGTATACAACGCCTGTGTTCTCAGCACCTTGCTGTATGGCAGCGAGGCGTGGACCACGCATGCTCATCAGGAGAAAAGGCTCAATACCTTCCACCTGAGAAGCCTACGGCGCATACTTGGCATTTCCTGGCAAGACAAGGTGGCCAACACAGAAGTCCTAACCTGCGCTGGCCTCCCAACCATGCATACCATGCTGAGACAGCGTCGGCTGCGCTGGTTGGGCCACGTTCGCCTCATGGAAGATGGTCGCATCCCAAAAGACATCCTTTATGGTGAGCTTGCCACAGGGCAGAGAAACATTGGCCGCCCACAGCTGAGATACAAAGACGTTTGCAAGCGTGACATGAAGGCGCTTGAGATCAACACTGAGTCCTGGGAGGACCTCGCAGACGACCGCAACAGCTGGAGAACTACTCTCAAGAAACAGCTGCGGATTGGTGAGAACAAACTGTCAGCTGCTGCAGCAGAAAAGCGAGTTCGCAGAAAAGGGATGACAGCCAACAGACCAGCATCAGCATACACATGCGACCGCTGCGACAGAGACTGCCTCTCTCGCATTGGTCTGTACAGTCACAGGCGACGCTGCTTGGACCAAGCAGACAGCCCATCTAGACATTAGAACGGATGTACTTTGTCCATGGTCAGTCATGACCGAGGAAGGCCTACTATACTATATCTCTCTATTACAGTGTAGTGTCCTTAATTTTTTTTTTCTGCTCTAAATATCACCAACTGTGTGATCCTTTGGTCTCTTCTCTCGTGATACACATGTCATTAACACGTAACGATGATTGTTCTAACGATATGGTGATATAATACTAGTATTAAAAGTATAGATTAGGTAAAACGTAGGCTAGGTAGAACCTCAAGACCTGGCCAGCTCATGGGTTTATGTGCAGGCTTAAAGCTTGTGCCATGACCACCATACACATATACATGGCACCTGTGACGTTAGTGCATGCGGAGTTCGTTCCGAGCGCGGAGACGTCGTCTTGAGAAACTGAAACTGAAACTGAAACTGAAACTCTCGTGATGTGGATGATACACTGCAGACAAAGAAGCACACACACACACACACACACACACACACACACACACACACACACACACACACACACACACACACACACACACACACATACACACACACACACACACACACACATATATATATATATATATATATACATATACACATACACACACACACACACACATACACACATACACCACACACACACACACACATACACACACATACACACACACCACCGCCAAAAACAGTAACAACAAACGAACCTTTTC
>JAPXFY010003263.1:0-22511 GCA_030674185.1 Monoplex corrugatus
ATTATGTCAATACATGATTCCTTACCACATTTCAGTGACTTCAGTACTGCTAGAACTTCTTCACAAAGTGTTGGGAAGTCATCTTTGTGTGATAAATCTTGTACCGTTGTCACACTTGGATCTTCCTTGCTCTTTTTGTTGAACTGTTCAGAGAACGATCGGTCCATCTGTTTATGTCTTTTTCCTGTGTGAGACAGCTCCATGTTTTCATGAACTCATGTTGGCTCTGCTTTGCTTTAGTTTGAGCAAGTCTTCTACGATCTGAAAACAATAAAACAAAACAAAAGGAAAAACCCTATTTTGTGCCAGTGTTGTAAAAGTTGTTCTCAGTGTCATCACATTGTTGCTTGAACAAGCTGTCCTTTGCAGTCTTTGTTCTTGACAAGTCCTCATGTTTATGGCGCTGTATTTCTCCTTTCTTTCTCAATTTTCTCGTTTTCTTTCTTTCTGCCTTAAGCTCCTGGTAGCGTCACACATTTGTAAGATGTCACTTCTGATCCATGGCTTGGATTTCCGTTGGTTTGTCCCGACAATCAGTCAGCATAGAAATCAGCGCTGTGAACACTAAACTGATGGCCAGCCACAACACCACTATCCCTACAATCAGTCAGCACAGAAATCAGCGCTGTGAAGACTAAACTGATGGCCAGCCACAACACCACTATCGCTACTGATATCACATCCATGGACTGAAGCAAGGAACTTTTTAAAAATCCACGTACCGGGATCCATCATTAAGAATGTTGGATCAAAGCCAGAAATCCTCTGCATGGCAGCAAAGACATCAGCACTGTTCAGTCTGAAACTTGTATGGAAGAATAAGAACACTCCCATGAAACACAGCATCAGTCTTTTATGCGTGCTGGTATAATCCATCTTCGTGTATGTATGATAGACATGGACCCTCACAGTAGATGTGGAAAGGATGGACATGAGATGCTATTGTAAGATGTTAAACAACAGCTACACTGATCATAACACCAAATATGCTATTGTGAGATGTTAAACAACAGCTACACTGATCATAAGACCACAGATGCTATTGTAAGATGTTAAACAACAGCTACACTGATCATAAGACCACAGATGCTATTGTGAGATGTTAAACAACAGCTACACTGATCATAACACCAAAGATACTATTGTAAGATGTTAAACAACAGCTACACTGATCATAACACCACAGATGCTATTGTAAGATGTTAAACAACAGCTACACTGATCATAACACCAAATATGCTATTGTGAGATGTTAATAATAATTAATAATTACAATATTTATATAGCGCAAAATCTTGATAAAATCAAATCTAAGCGCTGAAGCAGACACACACGCAAGCACGCACGCACGCACGCACGCACACATACGCACGCACACACACACACACACACACACACACACACACACACACACGCATGGCTATAAATGGGGAGAAAGAATAAAATCAATAAAAGCAAGAATAAAAGCAATGGAAAATTATAGAGAGCATAGCATATACAATTATATATTATAACCATGTGATTCCCTCCGAGCGGAGACAGGCTGCAGAGGGGGGTTAGGATTTTATGCGGAGGAGAAAAGGTGAGTTTTGAGAGCGGACTTGAAGGAGACAAAAGTAGGTTGCTGACGGACTGAGAGAGGAAGTTTGTTCCAGGAGAGTGGACCAGAAACAGAGAAGGCTCGTGGACCATAGGTATTGAGCTTAGTGCGTGGAAAGCGAAAAGTCAGAGGATCGGAGGCAGAGCGGAGGGTACGTGAGGGAACATAGATCTCAAGTAGGCTTGACAGGTAATCGGGGGCTGCGTTATTGAGGCTTTTGTAGCACATGGTGTCTAGTTTGTACTGTATGCGCTTTGATACAGGGAGCCAGCTTTTTTCTTTTTGAGTACAAGGCGTACAGCATTGTTTTGAATGCGCTGTAGGATGTGAATGGTGGAGGCAGGAAGACCAGACAGGAGTGAATTGCAATAGTCAATGCGAGACATTATGAAGGAGAGAACGAGTTTTGCAGTTGTTTCGACAGAGAGATACTTCCTGATCAGCCTTATACGATGGAGATGATAGTAGCAGGATCTGGCAGTTTGAGAAACAAAGTTGTTCATGGAGAGGGTAGAGTCAATGCAGACACCAAGGTTTTTAGCTGAATCAGAAATTGGGACTGATGTGTTACATAATGGGAGAGAAAGAGGAGGCAGCTGAGAAAGTTTCTGACGGGTGCCAATGAGGATAGCTTCTGTTTTGTCGTCATTAAGCTGAAGTCTATTGTGTGTCATCCAGTTCTTAATGTCCGAGTAACACTCAGTGGTGCGAGTCAACAGGCGCTGTATATTATCAGGTGAGTCACTGTCTTGAAGTTGGGTGTCATCAGCATAGAAGTGGTGTTTTATAGAATGGGAGTTGATGATGGTGGACAGGGGGAGGTGTAAAGAGTGAAAAGAACAGGGCCAAGGACAGATCCTTGTGGAACACCACAGGTCAGGTATGCAGGTTGAGAGTAAGTGCCATTGATGAGAACGGTTTGTTTTCTGTTGGATAGGTATGAAGTGAACCAAGACAGAGCAATGTCAGAGATGCCAAAAGTATGATGAAGTCTAGAAAGGAGAATACCATGATCAATGGTATCAAAGGCTGCAGACAGATCAAGGAGTGTGAGGAGAGAGACTTTGCCAGTATCAGTTGCAAGGAGGAGATTGTTGAGAATGTGTAGTAGGGCAGTTTCAGTGCTATGGCACTGGCGGTAGGCTGACTGGAAAGGATTGAGGAGATTGTTGGCAGACAGGTGAGAGTTCAGCTGGTTGAGGACGACTTTTTCAAGGAGTTTTGACAAGAAAGAGAGATTAGAGATAGGCCGGTAATTTTTCAGTTCATTTGGATCTAAATTGTGTTTCTTGAGGAGAGGGTGAACAATAGCAGACTTGAAAGAATCAGGGACAGTTCCAGTTTGAAGAGAAGTGTTGATGATGTCAGTGATGAATGGGAGGAGAGTAGGGAGACAGTCGGCGTAGAGAGAACCTGGAAGAGGATCTAGTTCGCAGGTTTTGAACGACATGGATCTGATTGTGTTGAGAATTTCTTCTTGTGAGACTGGGGTAAAAGTAGTAAGAGGTGTGCCAGAGAAGGAAGGGTCAGGTGGGCATGGTTGACAGGGTGTCCTGTCAAGCCTGTCACGAAGAGTTTGTATTTTGGTGGTGAAATAGTTGGAGAATACAGATGGGAGTTCTTCATTTGTATGTTTTGTTGGGAGAGGTAAATCTTTTCGTGTGCCAAGGAGATGATTCATGGTTGTAAAGAGTTCTTTTGAAGAAGAGGCATTCAGGATTTTGGTTTGGAAATAGCTTGTTTTTGCTGATGCAATGAGGGTGGATACTTTTGTTTTAGAGGCTTGGAAAAGTTGCCTGTTTACAGTGAGTTTGGATTTGCGCCAGCGGCGCTCTGCTCTGCGGCGGGCACGTTTTGCACAGGCGATCTCATGAGTGAGCCAGGGGGTAGGGGGGCGGTCAGGGGTAGGGGGGCGGTCAGGTACACTGATCATAACACCAAAGATACTATTGTAAGATGTTAAACAACAGCTACACTGATCATAACATCAAAGATGTTATTGTAAGATGTTATTGTAAGATGTTAAACAACAGCTACACTGATCATAACACCAAAGATGCTATTGTGAGATGTTAAACAACAGCTACACTGATCATAACACCAAAGATACTATTGTAAGATGTTAAACAACAGCTACACTGATCATAACACCACAGATGCTATTGTAAGATGTTAAACAACAGCTACACTGATCATAACACCAAAGATGCTATTGTAAGATGTTAAACAACAGCTACACTGATCATAAGACCACAGATGCTATTGTAAGATGTTAAACAACAGCTACACTGATCATAAGACCACAGATGCTACTGTAAGATGTTAAACAACAGCTTACACTGATCATAAACCACAGATGCTATTGTAAGATGTTAAACAACAGTTACACTGATCATAAACCACAGATGCTATTGTAAGATGTTAAACAACAGTACACTGATCACAACATCAAAGATGCTATTGTAAGATGTTAAACAACAGCTACACTGATACAACATCAAAGATGTTATTGTAAGATGTTAAACAACAGCTACACTGACATACATCAAAGATGTTATTGTATAATGAGTGTTAAACAACAGCTACACTGATCATAAGCATCAAAGATGTTATTGTAATATTTATGTAAGATGTTAAACAACAGCTACACTGATCATAACATCAAAGATGCTATTGTAAGATGTTAAACAACAGCTACACTGATCATAACATCAAAGATGCTATTGTAAGATGTTAAACAACAGCTACACTGATCATAACATCAAAGATGCTATTGTAAGATGTTAAACAACAGCTACACTGATCATAACATCCAAAGATGCTATTGTAAGATGTTAAACAACAGCTACATTGATCATAAGACCAAAGATGCTATTGTAAGATGTTAAACAACAGCTACACTGATCATAAGACCAAAGATGCTATTGTAAGATGTTAAACAACAGCTACACTGATCATAAGACCAAAGATGCTATTGTAAGATGTTAAACAACAGCTACACTGATCATAACACCAAAGATGCTATTGTAAGATGTTAAACAACAGCTACACTGATCATAACACCAAAGATGCTATTGTAAGATGTTAAACAACAGCTACACTGATCAAACATCAAAGATGCTATTGTAAATGTTAAACAACAGCTACACTGATCAAACATCAAAGATGCTATTGTAAGATGTTAAACAACAGCTACACTGATCATAAACCAAAGATGTTATTGTAAGATGTTAAACAACAGCTACACTGATCATAAACCAAAGATGTTATTGTAAGATGTTAAACAACAGCTCTAATCATGTTATCATAATAAGACCAAAGATGCTATTGTAAGATGTTAAACAACAGCTACACTGATCATAAGACCAAAGATGCTATTGTAAGATGTTAAACAACAGCTACACTGATCATAAGACCAAAGATGCTATTGTAAGATGTTAAACAACAGCTACACTGATCATAACACCAAAGATGCTATTGTAAGATGTTAAACAACAGCTACACTGATCATAACACCAAAGATGCTATTGTAAGATGTTAAACAACAGCTACACTGATCATAACACCAAAGATGCTATTGTAAGATGTTAAACAACAGCTACACTGATCACAACACCAAAGATGCTATTGTAAGATGTTAAACAACAGCTACACTGATCATAACATCAAAGATGCTATTGTAAGATGTTAAACAACAGCTACACTGATCATAACATCAAAGATGCTATTGTAAGATGTTAAACAACAGCTACACTGATCATAACATCAAAGATGCTATATGTAAGATGTTAAACAACAGCTACACTGATCATAACACCAAAGATGCTATTGTAAGATGTTAAACAACAGCTACACTGATCATAACACCAAAGATGCTATTGTAAGATGTTAAACAACAGCTACACTGATATAACACCAAAGATGCTATTGTAAGATGTTAAACAACAGCTACACTGATATAACACCAAAGATGCTATTGTAAGATGTTAAACAACAGCTACACTGATATAACACCAAAGATCTATTGTAAGATGTTAAACAACAGCTACACTGATCATAACACCAAAGATACTATTGTAAGATGTTAAACAACAGCTACACTGATTATAACACCAAAGATGCTATTGTAAGATGTTAAACAACAGCTACACTGATCATAACACCAAAGATGTTATTGTAAGATGTAAAACAACAGCTACACTGATCATAACACCAAACAACAAGAGCTACGAGCAGTCAAGGAGCATATTGGACCGTACAAAGATCTGTTGACATTAGTTAAGAAAATAACTTTACGTTGCTATGGCCCTGTAACAAGATCCAATGGCCTTGATAAGTCAGTCCTCCAGGGAATTGTTCATCAACAGAGATGGAAGTGAAGTCAGAAAAAATGATGGGCTGACAACATTTCAAAATGAACAGAGAAACCATTTGCAAAGACCCAGGCTTTGGCAAGCGCTAAAAGAGCTGAAGGAAAATGGCAAACAGATGTTTTTAATGCTGTGCCCAGTGCCTCTTAGTGGAGTTAAGGAAGAAGAAGAATGCGAAGAAGAAGAAGAATGCGAGAAGAAGAAGAAGAAGAAGATAAGAAGAAGAGAAGAATGCAAGAAGAAGAATGCGAAGAAGAATGCAAGAAGAATGCGAAGAATGCGAAGAATGCGAAGAATGCGAAGAATGCGAAGAATGGAAGAAGAAGAAGAAGAAGAAGAAGAGAATGCGAAGAAGAAGAAGAATGCGAAGAAGAAGAAGAATGCGAAGAAGAAGAAGAAGAAGAAGAAGAAGAAGAAGAAGAAGAAGAAGAAGAAGAAGAAGAAGAAGAAGAAGAAGAAGAAGAAGAAGAAGAAGAAGAAGAAGAGAAGAAGAAGAAGAAGAAGAAGAAGAAGAAGAAGAAGAAAGAAGAAGAAGAGAGGGCCATAATGTGTGTATGTGTGTGAACATCACTTTAGGTCTGCGCACAGTACGTGGTGTTAGACCAAAACATAAAAACAAAACAAAATAAACATGGAAGGAAAACAACAAGTACTGCCACATCTGTTGTTGCTACTACTGCCACAGCATCCACCACCATCACTACTACCACTGATTCTGCCGCAATTCGTATTACCAATAGTACTTGTTCTTCCTTCTCTTTCTTCTACCACCACCACCACCACCACCACCACCATCACCACCACCACCACCACACCACCACACCACAAACACTGCCATTGGCATCGTCATTTTCACAGCTACTACTAGCATTATTGATCGAGGTTGTATTACGTACAAATGGTATGAGTCATCTCTGTAAGATCTTGCTAGCGCATGTAGCAAGATAAAATGACAAAGAAAGAAAATCGTGATTATTTTATATTTTCTGTTTCCATATATTTGTTAATACATGTTTATTGCACAGCAAATGATAATACAACACAACAACAACAACAACAACATAATTAGTAATATGATAATACTATAATAATAATAATAATAATGATAATAATATAACAATAATGATATAAAAAAAAGCATTACATAATTATCATAAAAGAAGTAGTTATACGAAAAACCAATTAAATTTAGAAGTAAAGATTTTAAGCTGAATCATGTCGACGTATGTGTGTCTGTAGGCGGTGATGGTGGTGGTGGTAGTGGTGGTGGTGGTGGTGGTGTGGTGGTAGTGGTGGTAGTGGTGGTGATGGTGGTGGTGGTAATGGTGGTGGTGGTGGTAATGGTGGTGGTGGTGGTGGGTTACGTGTATTACCTTTCCTTTCACTCACACCACGTGTGCAATAATACACCGTTTCCAGGGGTGTGCATACTGGATTTTGTTGTCGTTGTTGTTACTTAAAAATAACTTTTCCATAACACACAGGTTACGGACATTGCATAATAATCCTTAATGCACGTTGTTTGATGTCCTACATGTGTGTGCACACTACAGGGATTCAGTCACTAACAGGTCTGCACACACGTGGATCTGGTGGATTGAACAGTGGTCAAGCATTACATTTTACCCAGAAGACATTACCAGACAGAATGGGATTCAGGTTTTTAAATCACAAGCCTGACGTTCTAACGACTGGGACACCACACTCGTGAAACGTTCTAACACTGGGACACCACACTCGTCAAACGTTCTAACACTGGGATACCACACTCGTCAAACGTTCTAACACTGGGACACCACACTCGTCAAACGTTCTAACACTGGGATACCATACTCGTCAAACGTTCAAACACTGGGATACCACACTCGTCAAACGTTCTAACACTGGGATACCACACTCGTCAAACGTTCTAACACTGGGATACCACACTCGTCAAACGTTCTAACACTGGGATACCACACTCGTCAAACGTTCTAACACTGGGATACCACACTCGTCAAACGTTCTAACACTGGGATACCACACTCGTCAAACGTTCTAACACTGGGATACCACACTCGTCACACGTTCTAACACTGGGATACCACACTCGTCAAACGTTCTAACACTGGGATACCACACTCGTCAAACGTTCTAACACTGGGATACCACACTCGTCAAACGTTCTAACACATGGATACCACACTCGTCAAACGTTCTAACACATGGATACCACACTCGTCAAACGTTCTAACACTGGGATACCACACTCGTCAAACGTTCTAACACTGGGATACCACACTCGTCAAACGTTCTAAAACTGGGATACCACACTCGTCAAACGTTCTAACACTGGGATACCACACTCGTCAAACGTTCTAACACTGGGATACCACACTCGTCAAACGTTCTAACACTGGGATACCACACTCGTCAAACGTTCTAACACTGGGATACCACACTCGTCACACGTTCTAACACTGGGATACCACACTCGTCAAACGTTCTAACACTGGGATACCACACTCGTCAAACGTTCTAACACTGGGATACCACACTCGTCAAACGTTCTAACACATGGATACCACACTCGTCAAACGTTCTAACACTGGGATACCACACTCGTCAAACGTTCTAACACAGGGATACCACACTCGTCAAACGTTCTAACACTTGAATACCACACTCATCAAACGTTCTAACACAGGGATACCACACGCGTCAAACGTTCTAACACATGGATACCACACTCGTCAAACGTTCTAACACTGGGATACCACACTCATCAAACGTTCTAACACAGGGATACCACACCCGTCAAACGTTCTAACACTGGGATACCACACTCGTCAAACGTTCTAACACTGGGATACCACACTCGTCAAACGCATGTATCGATAAACCAAATGACTGTAATGTCTGTGACAGTTCTATTTTAAACTGTTGTGTGTTTACACTGGATCGATAAACCAAATGACTGTAATGTCAGTGACAGTTCTGTTTTAAACTGTTGTGGATCGATAAACCAAATGACTGTAATGTCAGTGACAGTTCTGTTTTAAACTGTTGTGGATCGATAAACCAAATGACTGTAATGTCTGTGACAGTTCTGTTTTAAACTGTTGTGTGTTTACACTGGATCGAAAAAAACAAAAAAAACAAATGACATTCAAAGTATCGTGTGTACACAAGTAGAGATGTGTCCTGAGAGGCATCAATGGTAAACCCGTCATGAAGGGAATAGAAAGAACCAACACTAAGGCACTGTGTCTGTCTTAGACATGATACTTTGCTGATCTGTGCCAACACTAAGGCATTATGTCTGTCTTAGACATGATACTTTGTTGATCTGTGCCAACACTAAGGCACTATCTCTGTCTTAGACATGATACTTTGTTGATCTGTGCCAACACTAAGGCATTATGTATGTCTTAGACATGATACTTTGTTGATCTGTGCCAACACTAAGGCACTGTGTCTGTCTTAGACATGATACTTTTGTTGATGTGTGTCAACACTAAGGCACTATGTCTTTCTTAGACATGATACTTTGTTGATCTGTGCCAACACTAAGGCATTATGTATGTCTTAGACATGATACTTTGTTGATCTGTGCCAACACTAAGGCACTGTGTCTGTCTTAGACATGATACTTTGTTGATGTGTGTCAACACTAAGGCACTATGTCTGTCTTAGACATGATACTTTGTTGATCTGTGCCAACACTAAGGTACTATGTCTGTCTTAGACATGATACTTTGTTGATCTGTGCCAACACTAAGGCACTATGTCTGTCTTAGACATGATACTTTGTTGAACTGTGCCAACACTAAGGTACTATGTCTGTCTTAGACATGATACTTTGTTGATCTGTGCCAACACTAAGGTACTATGTCTGTCTTAGACATGATACTTTGTTGATCTGTGCCAACACTAAGGCACTGTGTCTGTCTTAGACATGATACTTTGTTGATCTGTGCCAACACTAAGGTACTATGTCTGTCTTAGACATGATACTTTGTTGATGTGTGCCAACACTAAGGCACTGTGTCTGTCTTAGACATGATACTTTGTTGATCTGTGCCAACACTAGGCACTATGTCTGTCTTAGACATGATACTTTGTTGATCTGTGCCAACACTAGGCACTGTGTCTGTCTTAGACATGATACTTTGTTGATCTGTGCCAACACTAGGCACTATGTCTGTCTTAGACATGATACTTTGTTGATCTGTGCCAACACTAGGCACTGTGTCTGTCTTAGACATGATACTTTGTTGATCTGTGCCAACACTAGGCACTGTGTCTGTCTTAGACATGATACTTTGTTGATCTGTGCCAACACTAGGCACTGTGTCTGTCTTAGACATGATACTTTGTTGATCTGTGCCAACACTAAGGCACTATGTCTGTCTTAGACATGCTACTTTGTTGATGTGTGCCAACACTAAGGCACTGTGTCTGTCTTAGACATGATACTTTGTTGATGTGTGTCAACACTAAGGCACTATGTCTTTCTTAGACATGATACTTTGTTGATCTGTGCCAACACTAAGGCATTATGTATGTCTTAGACATGATACTTTGTTGATCTGTGCCAACACTAAGGCACTGTGTCTGTCTTAGACATGATACTTTGTTGATGTGTGTCAACACTAAGGCACTATGTCTGTCTTAGACATGATACTTTGTTGATCTGTGCCAACACTAAGGTACTATGTCTGTCTTAGACATGATACTTTGTTGATCTGTGCCAACACTAAGGCACTATGTCTGTCTTAGACATGATACTTTGTTGAACTGTGCCAACACTAAGGTACTATGTCTGTCTTAGACATGATACTTTGTTGATCTGTGCCAACACTAAGGTACTATGTCTGTCTTAGACATGATACTTTGTTGATCTGTGCCAACACTAAGGCACTATGTCTGTCTTAGACGTGATACTTTGTTGATCTGTGCCAACACTAAGGCACTGTGTCTGTCTTAGACATGATACTTTGTTGATCTGTGCCAACACTAAGGCACTATGTCTGTCTTAGACATGATACTTTGTTGATCTGTGCCAACACTAAGGCACTATGTCTGTCTTTGACATGATACTTTGTTGATCTGTGCCAACACTAAGGCCTTATGTCTGTCTTAGACTGATACTTTGTTGATCTGTGCCAACACTAAAGCACTGTGTCTGTCTTAGACATGATACTTTGTTGATCTGTGCCAACACTAAGGCACTGTGTCTGTCTTAGACATGATACTTTGTTGATCTGTGCCAACACTAGGCACTGTGTCTGTCTTAGACATGATACTTTGTTGATCTGTGCCAACACTAAGGTACTGATGTCTGTCTTAGACATGATACTTTGTTGATGTGTGCCAACACTAAGGCACTTGTCTGTCTTAGACATGATACTTTGTTGATCTGTGCCAACACTAAGGCCTTATGTCTGTCTTAGACATGATACTTTGCTGATCTGTGCCAACACTAAGGCACTATGTCTGTCTTAGACATGATACTTTGTTGATCTGTGCCAACACTAAGGCCTTATGTCTGTCTTAGACATGATACTTTGTTGATCTGTGCCAACACTAAGGCACTGTGTCTGTCTTAGACATGATACTTTGTTGATCTGTGCCAACACTAAGGCCTATGTCTGTCTTAGACATGATACTTTGTTGATCTGTGCCAACACTAAGGTACTATGTCTGTCTTAGACATGATACTTTGTTGATCTGTGCCAACACTAGGCACTATGTCTGTCTTAGACATGATACTTTGTTGATCTGTGCCAACACTAGGCACTGTGTCTGTCTTAGACATGATACTTTGTTGATCTGTGCCAACACTAGGCACTGTGTCTGTCTTAGACATGATACTTTGTTGATCTGTGCCAACACTAGGCACTGTGTCTGTCTTAGACATGATACTTTGTTGATCTGTGCCAACACTAAGGCACTATGTCTGTCTTAGACATGATACTTTGTTGATCTGTAATCAAATAATCGTAACTGACGGAATTGCTCTGTGTGTGTATGCTTGCACTCATTCACGTGCAAATTGTGGACATATATGTCAATAATAATAATGATAATAATAATTACAATATTTATGTAGCGCAAAATCTTGATAAAAATCAAAGCTAAGCGCTGAACAGACACACACGCACGCACGCACACACATGTACGCACACACACACACACACACACACACACACACACACACACACACACACACACACACACACACACACACACACACACGCACACACACACATATGGGTATAAATGGGGAAAAAGAATAAAAGCAATGGAAAATTATAGAGAGCATATTATATACAATTATATATTACAATGTGATTCCCCTCAGAGTGGAGACAGGCTGCAGAGGGGGTTGAGTAATGTCAGGATTTTATGCAGAGGAGAAAAGGTGAATTTTGAGAGCGGACTTAAAGGAGACAAAAGTAGGTTGCTGACGGACAGAGACAGGAAGTTTGTTGCAGGAGAGTGGACCAGAAACAGAGAAGGTTCGTGGACCATAGGTATTGAGCTTAGTGCGTCGAAAGCGAAAAGTCAGAGGATCGGAGGCAGAGGGAGGGTACGTGAGGGAACATAGATCTCAAGTAAGCTTGACAGGTAATCGGGGGCTGCGCTATTGAGGCTTTTGTAGCACATGGTGTCTAGTTTGTACTGTATGCGCTTTGATACAGGGAGCCAGTGAAGTTGTGCCAGGAGAGGAGATGTGGTCAGCTTTTTTTCTTTTTGAGTACAAGGCGTGCAACATTGTTTTGATTGCGCTGTAGGATGTGAATGGTGGAGGCAGGAAGACCAGACAGGAGTGGATTGCAATAGTCAATGCAAGACATTATGAAGGAGAGAACAAGTTTTGCAATTGTTTCCACAGAGAGATACTTCCTGATCAGGCTTTGTATGATGGAGGTGATAGTAGCAAGATCTGGCAGTTTGAGAAACAAAGTTGTTCATGGAGAGGGTAGAGTCAATGCAGACACCAAGGTTTTTAGCTGAATCAGAAATTGGGACTGATGTGTTACATAATGGGAGAGAAAGAGGAGGCAGCTGAGAAAGTTTCTAATGGGTGCCAATGAGGATAGCTTCTATCTTATCGTTGTCTTGACGTGTGTATTGTATCAATACTAAGGCACAGTATTGTCACTTTCTTTTTTAATGCGTTCACGAACATTTTCTGTTTTTTCGTGAAGTAAATCAGTACAAGATACTAGATACTTTGATTGTTTCTTTTATGTATGTGGACACAAGACGAAAACTTTGATGGGACAACAGAAACCGTGTCTGGTACCAGTCAGACGATACAGTCTTGTTTGACTGGGTCATGTCACTTACCACAGCACAGTCACAAGTCAATGACTTTCCTTCTGAGCATCCATACTGAACCTTCTGACTGTTATGTTGAGATCCAGAATCGGATGATACAGAATAAGTCACAGCTGAATGGAGAGAAAACTGAAGCACTGCACATTGACATAAAGCACAAGCTTTACACCATACAAGTTTGTTCTATCCAACTAGGTGACATCACTGTTGTACTGTCTGAATCAGCCAACAACATTGATGTTGTTCTTAACTCTTAACTCTGTGTGTAGTAAAACTTCATCACCCAGATGACATCACTATTGTACTGTCTGAATCAGTCAACAACATCCGTGTTGTTCTTAACTCTTAACTCTGTGTGTAGTAAAACTTCATCACCCAGATGACATCACTGTTGTACTGTCTGAATCAGTCAACAACATCAGTGTTGTTCTTAACTCTTAACTCTGTGTGTAGAACTTCATCACCCAGATGACATCACTGTTGTACTGTCTGAATCAGCCAACAACATCAGTGTTGTTCTTAACTCTTAACTCTGTGTGTAGTAAAACTTCATCACCCAGATGACATCACTATTGTACTGTCTGAATCAGTCAACAACATCAGTGTTCTTAACTCTTAACTCTGTGTGTAGAACTTCATCACCCAGATGACATCACTATTGTACTGTCTGAATCAGTCAACAACATCAGTGTTCTTAACTCTTAACTCTGTGTGTAGAACTTCATCACCCAGATGACATCACTGTTGTACTGTCTGAATCAGTCAACAACATCAGTGTTCTTAACTCTTAACTATGTGTGTAGAACTTCATCACCCATATGACATCACTGTTGTACTGTCTGAATCAGTCAACAACATCAGTGTTCTTAACTCTTAACTATGTGTGTAGAACTTCATCACCCAGATGACATCACTATTGTACTGTCTGAATCAGTCAACGACATTGGTGTTGTTCTTAACTCTTAACTCTGTATGTAGAACTTCATCACCCAGATGACATCACTGTTGTACTGTCTGAATCAGTCAACGACATCAGTGTTGTTCTTAACTCTTAACTCTGTGTGTAGTAAAACTTCATCACCCAGATGACATCACTATTGTACTGTCTGAATCAGTCAACGACATCAGTGTTCTTAACTCTTAACTCTGTATGTAGTAAAACTTCATCACCCAGATGACATCACTATTGTACTGTCTGAATCAGTCAACAACATCAGTGTTCTTAACTCTTAACTCTGTGTGTAGAACTTCATCACCCAGATGACATCACTATTGTACTGTCTGAATCAGTCAACGACATCAGTGTCGTTCTTAACTCTTAACTCTGTGTGTAGTAAAACTTCATCACCCAGATGACATCACTATTGTACTGTCTGAATCAGTCAACGACATCAGTGTTCTTAACTCTTAACTCTGTATGTAGTAAAACTTCATCACCCAGATGACATCACTATTGTACTGTCTGAATCAGTCAACAACATCAGTGTTCTTAACTCTTAACTCTGTATGTAGTAAAACTTCATCACCCAGATGACATCACTATTGTACTGTCTGAATCAGTCAACAACATCAGTGTTTATAACTCTTAACACTGTGTGTAGTAAAACTTCATCACCCAGATGACATCACTATTGTACTGTCTGAATCAGTCAACAACATTGGTGTTGTTCTTAACTCATAACTCTGTGTGTAGAACTTCATCACCCAGATGACATCACTGTTGTACTGTCTGAATCAGTCAACAACATTGGTGTTGTTCTTAACTCTTAACACTGTGTGTAGAACTTCATCACCCAGATGACATCACCATTGTACTGTCTGAATCAGTCAACAACATCAGTGTTGTTCTTAACTCTTAACTCTGTGTGTAGAACTTCATCACCCAGATGACATCACTGTTGTACTGTCTGAATCAGTCAACAGCATCAGTGTTGTTCTTAACTCTTAACTCTGTGTGTAGAACTTCATCACCCAGATGACATCACTATTGTACTGTCTGAATCAGTCAACGACATCAGTGTTCTTAACTCTTAACTCTGTGTGTAGTAAAACTTCATCACCCAGATGACATCACTATTGTACTGTCTGAATCAGTCAACAACATCAGTGTTGTTCTTAACTCTTAACTCTGTGTGTAGAACTTCATCACCCAAACCTGTCAGTCTTGTTACTGTCAATTGTGACGTTTCTGTTCTATTCACATTTATCTTTCAACTTCAGAAACATCTAAGTTACCTCTTTGTCTCCCTCTCTCACTCTCTCTCTCTCTTTCTATTTCTCTCTCTCTCACTCACTCCCCATCTCTCACCCTCTCCATATTCTCTCTCTCTCTCTCTCTCTCACTCTGTCTCTCTCTGTCTCTGTCTCTGTCTCTCTTCTCTCCCACTCATTCAGTCTCTCATTGCTTTTCTCTTAATTACTCAATTTCTCTCTCTCTTGCTTTCTCTTGCTTTCTTCTGTCACCCCTCTCCATTTTCTTTCCCTCTTTCACTCTTCTTTCATTTACTCCCACCCTCCCCCACTCTCTCTCTCTCTCTCTCTCTTCTCTCTCTCTCTCTCTCTCTCTCTCTCTGCATTCCTTCATTTCTTTCTGTCTATTCTTTCTGATTCTCTAAGCAGAAATGAGTGTGTCAAAATGTTGCTTTGAATGTTGGCACATTTTGTAACATCATTGCAAAGTCCATTTCCCCTTGTAATGCAAGTGAGCTAATAGTAAACAATGAAATAAACGAATACTGCTTTTGCATTCAAACAGCCCTAGTATGGTCAGATACATTTAATCAGCAAACACAGTAATGTATAGAGCACAAACAGCCTACTGTCTGTACAATCTCACAATAACGTATAGAGCACAAACAGCCTACTGTGTGTACAATCTCACAATAACGTATAGAGCACAAACAGCCTACTGTCTGCACAATCTCAAAATAACGTATAGAGCACAAACAGCCTACTGTCTGTACAATCTCACAATAACGTATAGAGCACAAACAGCCTACTGTCTGTACAATCTCAAAATAACGTATAGAACACAAACAGCCTACTGTCTGTACAATCTCACAATAACGTATAGAGCACAAACAGCCTACTGTCTGCACAATCTCAAAATAACGTATAGAACACAAAAAGCCTACTGTCTGTACAATCTCACAATAACGTATAGAGCACAAACAGCCTACTGTCTGTACAATCTCACAATAACGTATAGAACACAAACAGCCTACTGTCTGTACAATCTCACAATAACGTATAGAACACAAACAGCCTACTGTCTGTACAATCTCACAATAACGTACAGAACACAAACAGCCTACTGTCTGTACAATCTCACAATAACGTATAGAGCACAAACAGCCTACTGTCTGTACAATCTCACAATAACGTACAGAGCACAAACTGTCTACGGTCTGTACAATCTCACAATAACGTATAGAACACAAACAGACTACTGTCTGTACAATCTCACAATAACGTACAGAACACAAACAGCCTACTGTCTGTACAATCTCACAATAACGTATAGAGCACAAACAGCCTACTGTCTGTACAATCTCACAATAACGTACAGAGCACAAACTGTCTACGGTCTGTACAATCTCACAATAACGTATAGATCACAAACAGCCTACTGCCTGTACAAATTCAAAATAACGTATAGAGCACAAACAGCTTTTGTCTGTACAATCTCACAATAACGTACAGACAACAAACAGCCTACTGTCTGTAAAATTTCACGAAAAAGTATAAACAGTGCACTGTCTGTACAATATCACAATAACGTACAGAGCATAACGCCCTGAACACCTGAAGTGCCCCTCAGTGTGTCGTGCAGAATGATCCAGCATGTGGAATGCTACACTGAGGTCCAACACACACACACACACACACACACACACACACACACACACACACACACACACACACACACACACCACGCACGCACGCACGCACGCACACACATACAGAGAGAGAGAGAGAGAGAGAGAGAGAGAGAGAGAGAGAGAGAGAGAGAGAGAGAGAGAGAGAGAGAGAGAGCATATGTTTCAAAGTTCATTCTGTGATCATTTTCGTACTGATGATATTTCTCTTCACTCTGTATACACACATTATTCTGACCAGACAGTAATGAACAGTCATTTTATATCAGTCAGGTTTACCACAAACGTTTTAATTACACATGGCCACTAGGTATTACAGTGGTTGTAAATGACAACAGAAACAGTTTAACGACTTCCTTAATCAATATCTTATTGTCTGCCACACCCAGTGTGTTTCAGTTGTATACTAATAACAACCATGCCTGGTTGACGTTGAGGTAGAGTTCCCACCTTCCAGTCTGACTGCATGGGTGTGAATGTTGCTTGAGAAAAAAAATATATCACTGCACCCGGTCATAAACAGATGCCTGAACCTGTTCAGGATTTGTGGAAGGTAAAGCAGCAAGAGAGATGAGATGTGTATCATCCTCAGAACGTTGGCAAGACAGTAAATTAAGAATTGAACAAGAAGCTCTTGAGGGTGCTGGATAGGACCCAGAGCACCAATGCCTCACCTTTCTATGGATAGTCACCTCCCAGCTCCTGACACCAACCATTTCACCAAGAAAACGGGGAGCTGTCCATGCACTGCACGACCCATTGAGACCTATTTATCAGTTAACTTGTTTACAAACCAAATGGCGAAGTGGGAAGATGACAAACCTCAGGCCAGAGCCACACAACACGCACCAACCAGCTCATGCCCAGCTACCGGACCAAGATTAAAACGGAACAGCCTTCCCTTGCCTTACTCTGGACATTCATCTGTCACTACCATCTCATTGCACTACAATCTTTGGGTCATGGAACAGCCTACCTTACTAGTAACAACACTTGTGTATTCTTGATCGATATTTCATTTTTATCATAGTCGTAAAGAAAATTCTGTGGAATGAAAGTTTATTACGAAACAGCTATCAAATAAACATTGTGGATGGCATGAAATTGGATCTGATTCCTTGTGTTAAAACCTGCAGTCCACAAGGTGAGAAAAACTGTGAACACCGGCAAGTTCAGACCACAGTTCAGTGCTGAACATTCTCCTCACTAGTGACACTGTATACATCACCTCACACAGTGCTCTGTGGACGAGGTACTCCTTGCTTACAATCTGTTTGTATTACATTCCTGTCTTTGTCACTTTGCTGATGATCCATCATCTGTCATTCTGTCCTGTGTAATATTCTGTTCTTTGTGTAATTTCTTAACACGCATGCACAGTATACTGTTTTACATCTACATTTACCTATTTTACTGAGTTTGAATTTTGCAACTTTACTAATTCACCTAGTTTGCTTACTTTCTACCCCACACACACACACACACACACACACACACACACACCACACACACACACACACACACACACACACACACACACATATATATATATATATATATATATAATATATATATATATATAATATATATATGCATGGAAACACAATAGCGGTCTTCCCTGTCATCTCTTGCCCTCTATTTTGCCCTGGGCCACAGTTTTCATTACATGGCAGCTCTGATGTCTCATAGCATGTCCAAAAAATTTCTTTTTCCTTTTCCTAACCAGGCCTCAAAGTTCAGGTTGTTTGCTCAGTTCTTTCGGAATGCTTTGGTTCGTGCGTTTTTCAGCCCAGCTTATTCTCAGGAGTAATCTGTAGACGCCCATCTCTGCACTTTTCATTCTGTTTTCATCTGCAGCTTTAGGAGTCCACCCTTCACTTCCATATGACACAACAGGCCAAATTAGTGTTTGCAGTATTTTAAGTTTGAGCTCACTTCCTAAGTATGCATGTACTGTGTACTCCAGATAACCTAATCAATAGAATAATCCACGTAAAACAATATGCACACAGAAAGAACACAAAGATGTAGATTAAAATGGGTTGCTGCAGTCCGCATATTTTGTGTATCACAAATTTCACACGTATAAGATCCCATTGTAACAACTTAAACACATTGTAATACAACAACACTGCCATGTTGAAGAGCCAGTTCCCATGGGAGATGGAATAGTGACAAGTCATTTAACACGGACATGACACTGACATTGACATCACTGACAGCGGCATGGCTGACAACACTGACTCATTTGACACCACTGATACTGATACTGACACCATGATACTGACACAACTGACACTGATAACACATGGCAGACATTGACACTGACAACACTCACACCACTGACACTGACGCTGTCAACAACACAGCCAACACTGTCATCACTGACACTTGTTCAAACCATTACATTTCCAATATGACCATCAATGATGTGATGGGCCAAGGTTTGTTTACGAAAGTATGATTCTAAATTCATGAAAACTGTGGGTTTTCCAAGACGTCAGCTGTCTGCAGTGGCTTCAGTTGTGTGTTTGTTGGTACAATCATTTACCTTTATACCAGCGTGATTGAGAAAATAAATCCACATGAACTTTTGACACTGAATACTAGTTATTGCTCGATGCCAATCTTGGAGCTTGATTTCAAATTATATTTTCCTTCGTAGGTTCATAGATCAGTCAGAATGAAGTCCTGATTCTTTCATCTCATCTGGTGAAGCTAAGCACTTTGGAGTGTGTGTTATCTCTTTAACTTACATCGTTGCACTGGAAGTTGTGATTTGATACACACCACTAAAAGCAGGTGTAGTGTTTCCAAACTTTTCACAGCAAAGCCCCATCTGAACAGCAAAATGGGTTGTGTCTGGAGCATCACGCCTGGCCTCTTTCACGGTTGTCCAAACAACCCCTGTGGTTGAAGTAAGGCAACGTTGGGAGCTTCTGACTGCTAAGTGTCGAGATTATAGTAAGGGGAAAGGTGCTAACAGCCATGCGAGCTGGTGGCAGGGTGGGCTGCCCGAAAGACAGGTGAAGACCAGAGTGGGGTGAGAGAGGGGTCTTCCATTCTCTCTTGGTCCAGAGGCTGGGCTGGACCTGGTTGATGCGCCTTGTGTGGCTATGTCCCGGGGTTTGTCATCTCCCCACCTTGCCATTTGGTTTGTAAACAAGGCAACTGATGACTGGGTCCGAATGGGTCATGCAGCGCATGAACAGCTTCCCTTTGCTTGAAGAAATGACTGTCAGGAGCTTGGGAGGTGAGTGTCCTGAGAGTGGCGAGGTACTGGTGCTTCAGGTCCCATCCACACCCTCATGGTGTTTCTTGTTAACTATGCATACATACATACATAATATAAATATATATATATATGTATACATGTATATATATGTATCTATATATATACACACACACATATATATAGTTATACACATGTAGACACCAGGTAGACCCAGGGAGACCCAGGGAGATAATGCTAGACGGACTTGTGGAGTGGCTGAAGACGAGGAGGGTGGAGGAGATGCTCAGGGCAACAAGAGATAGAGACAGATGAAAGTCCATGATCGCCAACGCCATGTGGCAGGGTAACTGGTGATGATGATGGTGATATATGTATATACATACACACATGTATATATGCATATATATATATATATATATATATATATATATATATATATATATATATATATGATACATATACACATGTATACATTTGTGTGTCCATATATAATTAAAAACCACACCATGACACCCTGATATACAAGATCAGACAATGCAACAGCTCAAGTCTGTTTTTTACTTCTCAGTACTTGTTTTAAGTTTTTTTGTGATGTTTGAAGCATGCTGTAAAACGATAATTAACAGAAAACACAACACAATAAAACAAAACGAATTATTTTCTGAATTGGTATTACGGAAATGACACTGAATCATTATGAATTCTGAAGAACTGCTGTAGAAATGCTGTCAAGTTGCTTTTATAATGGACAGACTGTGTCGTGTTTAATGTGCAACACATCCTTTAACGACAAAGATAACAACATGCAAAGATAACATTCATGGTGAATTGTTGGACATTCCAGCAATGTTAGAGTAATACATCCTACATTTTTACCTGTGTGAGTGTATGTATGTGTGTGTATAGTGCACTGCATCATGGTGTGCAGCGTGCAGCTAGCTTAACATCTGGAAGTGTGATAATGATCGCCAACGTGTTAAGCTGAGTGAACTAATGTTTGCTAAATGGTATGAATTATAAGCCATCAATCTTCCTAAGAAGAAACACCACAGTACAGTCATTCTGACCAGTAGGACAGAAAACCTACACACACAGAAATATACATTTATAACGGAACACCCCACACTCAAGTCACGATTAAAACCATGATGTAAATATGAACTAGACAGAAAATATAATCAATTGCAGAGCACTGTGTGCGTGAGGTTAGTCACCTAGATGTAAGATACTGGTGAGAGTGTTTACAATCAATAAAACGGAGACACGACTGTACAGCGTCACGTCACTGGCTGCCTGACAATACATCAAGTCAGTTGTCAGTGAACAAAACATCCTTGTTGCTGTTTGCGCTATAACTGAGGAATGGGTGAGACTGGACAAGGAAATAGTTTACACATTACATGCACTGACAAGAAGAACACACTGCAATACAAACTCGCCACATGTGGAGATACTGTATATACAACATGTAGAGACGCCTTGGAGTGAAACAGCCCAAAGCGAAAACGCAACCTCAAAAATCCAGATGTTAGCATCAGGTGGCGGATATTCACAGAAGAAAAATCTGAAAAAGAAAATGAAAGCTGCTTCAGAATACTCACAGTGGACAAGGAAGTTCTGGAACATTTCAGGAAGACATGTTTCCTTCCTCAGGGGGAGGCATCACTTGAAATCCAAGGTCTGGTTCAACCAGCAATGCCAGAAGTCTGGAACATATATCAGGAAAACATATTCCCATCCTCACTGCGAGGCACTACATAAAATGTTAGGTCTGGTTTAGCCAGCAACGCCGAAGAAAATGTTTGACTACAAGCTACCAACACTAGATAAAAAAGAAAGGAAATGATGGTGCCGGATCATTATCAGAGGAAGCCCATATCTTCAAGACTGAGTCAAATCACTGTCTGGGGAATCTTATATCTACAAGACTGGAACGTATGCCAATCACACCAGCAACTAGATGAAATCTGGCTTTCAAGTCAAAGTCCTGGTCATAAAGGTTGGAGCAATGGGGATGGTAGGCACATCAACGTATGACCACAGAAAACAGGAGAAAGGGAAGAACCAGAGCTCTAAAGGTAATGGTGTAGGCAGCTGAA
>JAPXFY010003264.1:0-10000 GCA_030674185.1 Monoplex corrugatus
ATCTTCTTGTGAGTTTAAAGGTGGTTGTGGCTGGAAACTTAATCTGCTCATTTCATGATTACACAGTTGTGTTGAAAGCGTTGTCATTGTATAAATATGGCTTTAGTAAAGTGAACTGATTTGCGTATTAAAATATATCCGATGATGACCATATAAATGTTTTAGTCATTTGTTTATTTACTTTTTTTTTTACAATAACAGGCATCAGTATACAATGTTGTCACTAAAAATGACATCAATTCACAGACATGAGAATAAGTACTGTTGACATACGTCCACATTATAACATAACAGAATATATACAAAAAAATTCATACATTGGAGGTTTCAAAGTGACATTAAAATTTAAGTCATAAAGACAGATTTGTTCTCTGTTGAGAAATGTGGCATATAGTTATTCTGTTGAGAATTAAAGATCTACAAGGGGAAAGTTTATTTTTGGCATTATCTGTTCAGTTTTCAATCTCCTTTTTTAGTAGTTTTTTTGGTATTATACCGTTCAATTTTCAATCTCTTTGTAGTAGTCTTTGGAAGTATGTCGTTCGGAACCACATTTGTCAATCTTGTAGTTAGGGATAAATGATATTACGGATATTCAAATATTCATCTGTTTTTAAAGTTTAATCAACACCGACGTGACCAAGAAGGGTTCTGTATGATTTTTGACGTTAAGATATTTTCGCATTTGTCTTTGTTAAATAAATTATTCCGTTAAGTTTAAAAAGTTTACGCACACCACAGCATTTTCCACAGGAAGTGTTCAACAGTCTCCCTGTTATATTACACCATGTACAACTGTCGTAGATGCTTTCCCCCATTGTGTTTAAAATGATTGCAATAATCCGATGAACTGTTCTGAACTGAAACCATTTTAGTGACAAAAATAGTTGACTCTTGTTGTTGGGCCATTATTTTTCCTGTATTTTTCTGAAAGTAAGAGGAGACATGACATTTTTGATAAAGTTTACTGCAGAAGAGGGGAAAAAAGCTTATTATCATCATTTCTTCTGTGCGGGAAACGGTTGGAAATACATCAGAGAACCAATTTCTAAAGAAGACATTGAAAGCCAAACCAAATTCTGGTTGAAAAAAAAGACGTAAATACATTACCTTTCCCAGACAGACAGAACACTGCATTTTCCTCTGAGAACGTGACAGGGGCAGTAAGTGTGCACACAGCAGCAAGCAGAGGAGGGTTATTTGTGTCAAAGCCGGAAATGTGACACCGGCCGGAATAAACACACAGTAAATGGCTGTAGGAATGAAACAGATCAGGGGTTTTCCGCCACGTCTGTTCCCCTCTACAGGAGTTACCTACCCTCACTTCTCTTCCCATTTTATCAGGGTTTTCCGTCACTTCTGTTTCTGTCTATCAGATCCAAAGGTTGCTATGGAAGTGAAAAGATTCTGGCATCTTAGATTGAAAAAAAAAATGAGAAGGTTTTTATCATTATGAATTTAAAAACTTTAATTGTCAGGTGATGAAAGTCTTATCAAAGATTTTTTTTTTTTTTAATTTGATGTATAGGGCTTCGTTTCTATCATATTTTTACTTAGCCATTGTGTACCTTAGGTTGATAGGAAAAATTAAAGAGAAATTTACTTCCAGAAACACACCATGATAGATTGGCAACGCTTGTGTAATGTACAGAACAAGACAGGCGTAAGTTTGGGCCCAACTGGCCTTTGTCAAGAGTGCACAAAAGACAATTTAACATACATGACACTTAAGGGGGGAAAGCAAGGCATCCTTGATGTTCCTTGAGCAGAACAAAATGACTGATATGACATCCTAAATGTTTTGTGAAAACTTGATGACAGATACAGGGAGACAAATCATGTCTTTGGGGAAGGAAATGAATTTTTACAATAATTTGCTATACTGTATTTGTCTTTTTGCACCCTGCTTTTGATCGTTGTGTCTGCTATAACAGCTGTTTCGCGTCTGTTGTACACACACAACACACACACACACACACACACACACACACACACACACACACACACACACACACACACACCCACACACCCACACACACAACCGCACACACACATAAAACCGCATATGTTCTGAAACTGTAGCCATTAATTGCTAACAAATATCCTGTGATTTTAAATAAGCATCAAAACGACGTCAACTTCAGATCAAAAACGATTCCTAGTTCGGCTGCCATTATACGCGGTATAAAAGGTCGCGATGACAGAAGTCGATTATATTGTCAAATTTACGTGGTCACAGATGGGACAACGATTGCTCGCTGTTCCTGTACGAGGTTCTTTGTGTCCTCCCTTCTCTTGTTTGGGGGTTCAGCACAGCAGCTCTTTGTGTTGGTGTGTGTGTTGTTGGTGGCTAGCTTGGAACGATGGCTTTTGGTTTTGCTGATGTCTGTTGTCGGTTGTCTGATATTAGTGACATGACCATTTTTTTTTGTTGATCTGGAATATGAACGATGTGGTTCAATGCAGGGTTAGGTGTGTTGTTAACTGTGGAACGAAAAGCTTTGATTGTCTTCCTGTCTTTCTGTCTCTTTATCTCTGTTGTCTGTCTCTGTCTTTTCTCTCCCTGCAGTCGCTACTCTTTCTTTCTCTCTCCCCTCTTTTGTTTTGTGCCCTGTAATGTTGTCTGTCTTTTCTCTTTTGTCACCACTCTTTCTCTCTCTGTCTCTTTCCCTTTTTCTCTTCTCAAAAGACACAGACCACACAGAGAACAACACAGCCACAGACACACAGACCGCAGCCGCACACGCCCCACCACACACCCCACACACACACACACACACACACACACACACACCCACCACACACACACACACAAAACCGCACATGTTTCTGAAACTGTAGCCATCAAATTGCTAACAAATATCCTGCTGATTTTGATTAGCAATCAAATACACGTCAACTTCAATCAAACGATTCCCAGTTTGTCCGCCATTATACGCGGAAAAAAGGGCCCCTGTAAGAAGTCGATTTATTGTCAAATTTAGTGTGTCACAGATGGACAGTGATTGCTCGCTGGTTCCCGTAAAAAGGGTTCTTTGTGTCCTCCCCTTTTCTTTTTTGTGGTTTAGCACAGCAGCTCTGTGTGTTGGTGTGTGTGTTGTTTGGTGGCTAGCTTTAAAAGATGGCTTTTTGGTTTTGCTGGTCTGTTGTGTGTTGTCTGTATTAGTGAAGACCCTTTTTTTTGTTGATCTGGAATATGAACGACGTGGGTTACAATCGCAGGGCTTTTGGGGTGTTGGGTTTTCTTGTGAGATGAAAAGCTTTTGGGCTCTTTTTCACTCTCTCTCTCTGTTTGTAATGTGGTTTTTTCTGTCTCTGTCTCTTGTTGCTATCTTTCACTCCTCCTCTTTTTTCTCTCTCTCTCCCACACAGACAAAAGCACATGTTTTTTAAACTGTAACCATTAACTTTCTAAAAAATATTTTCCCGCTGATTTTGATTAGCATAGATACCGTCAAAATTCAGATCAAACCGATTTCTTGTTTGTCTGCCATTATACGCGGTATAAAAAGGTGGCGGATGACAGAAGTCGGTTATATTGTCAAATTTACGTGTGTCAAAAGATGGGACAACGATTGCTCGCTAGTTCCTGTAACAAGGGTTCTTTGTGTCCTCCCTTCTCTTGTTTGTGGTTCAGCACAGCAGCTCGTGGTTTTGTGTGTGTTGTTGGTGGCTATTTGAAACGGTGGCTTTTTAGTTTTGCTGGCGTTTTGTTGGTGTTGTCTGATATTAGTGACATGACCGTTTTATTTGTTGATCTGGAATATGAACAAAGTGGGTTACAATCGCAGGGTTTAGGTGTGTTGTTCATTTTGTTGGACGAAAAGCTTTGCATCTCTCTGTCTTTCTGTCTCTGTCTCCCTCTCTCCCTCAATTTGTCTCTGTTGTCTGTCACTCTCTGTCTCTCTCTCCCTCTTTCTATGTCTCTCTGTGTCTGTTGCCCTCTCTCTCTCTCTCTTTTTCCTCTCTCTCTCTCTCTCTCTCCTCTTTGTGTCTTTGTATCTCGGGCCCTGTCTGACTGTTTCTGTCTTTGTCTGTGTCTGTCTTCTCTCTGTCTGTATCTGTGTGTCTCGGGCTGGCTGTTTGTCTCTCTCTCTCTCTCTCTCTCTCTCCCCCTCCCTCCCTCCCTCCCTCCTCTCCACCCTCCCGCCATCATAAAACCAGCGTCATATTTTGCACGTACGCGCACGACATAGGTACGTAAGTCAATAAGTGAACATCTCTGGGGGTTTTCCGTCTCTCCCTGTCATTCAGTCTGTCACTTTGTCCACCTGTTTGGTATCTCACAGTAACGTCGCTGGTGGTCCCCTCCATTAATAACTCACGCAGCATATTGTGTCGGCTTTACTACAGATTTTAACTGTCGTGTGAATTAATGGAGTGACTGTGTGTGTTTTGCTTTTTGACTATATGGACAAGCCATGTCAACAATTTCTCTGTTCCTGTGAAAAACATGTAAGTTATACTTTACGAACTGTCAAACGGGTTTTTTAAAAGAAGGGCAAGTCATTTTAACCTTTATATTTTTTCCCATGTTTTCGACATTTTGGGACCTTTTTTCTGTGATCTAAAATTGGGCGGATGTACCTACGTAATCGCTGCCATGCCGTACACATACTTGATTCACTTTGTTAATAAGCGGTTGCATTCTGTCTAAAGGGTTTGCAAATGTCTCTTTCGTTGTTTTTGAGATAACGGGCTTGCCCACATAAGGTGCACTCGGTCACCTTATCGCTGGAGCTGCGAACAGACGAAATAAAAATTTGTTCCCCTCCCTGTCTCGCCCCCCGCTGTGTGTGTGTCTGTCTATGTGGGTCTCTCTCTCTCTCTCTCTTCTCTCTCTTCTCTCTCTGTCTGTCTGTGTGTGTGTGTGTGTGTCTGTCTCTCCCTCCCTCCCTCCCTCTGTCTGTTTGTTTGTCTCCCCCCCCCTCTCTCTCTCTCTCTTGTTTTATTAAAGTGTTTAAATGTGTTGAAGTTTGGGCTTACGTATGGATGTTGTCAAAACTTTCAAACAAGCGACTAATCTTACACAAATATGTACATATACATACACACATACACCACCGCGCGTCCGCGCGTGCGCGCACAATAAACACACATGCACGCACACACACAAAAGCCACACGTACACAATCATTATCATCGTCACAGACCATTGATTATCAGGTTGATATAAAGGGTGTATAATAAATATATAGCATGTGTGTGGTGTAGTTGTTTTGTGCATACATGTTGCGATATGTGTGCGTGCGTGCGTGAGCGTGTTCGCTTCAAAACTTTTAATTTCTCATTCATTTCACACACACACAACACACTAACACACACACACACTCACACACACACACACACACACACACACACACATACACAAACAAACCCCCACACACACACACACACACACACAAACACACACCACCACTACCACACACACACACACACACACACCACCACACACATACACACACACACACCACGCACACGAATACACGTATACACATATACACACGCAACCTCACCTCCCTCCCCACGTTTTATGTTTTTTTTCAGTTTTCTTAACAACATCCGTTTCATTTTTTTTCTCCATTCGTTCGTCTTTGCTGTGGAAGACTTCAGGGCCTCGGGCAGATCAGAATCCCTCTGTTTCTGTGTAACCCAGGGACTCCCGAACCCTTTAAACCAACTGCAATCACCCCGTTGGGTGGCAGGGGTTCTTTTCAGTATAAATAGTATCCCCCAACCTTCTGGAAATTCTGTGCTAGAAATTTCCTCTTTTCTGTCACTCTCTTGTTTCTGCTTGTTGCCTTGCTTTCTGTCATTTCTACATATTTTCTGCCTTAATGGTAAAATTCACTTGTATTTTTTATCGCCTGTATTTTTTCGGTAAAGTGTTACATACTTTTTTTTCGGATTGATAATTGGGTACATGTTTTTAAGTGCCTTTTTGGCTCTAAGGAGATGAGATATGCGGAAGCAATTTTAGGTAATTTATGCCTGTTTTTTTTGTTTTGGTGTCCTTGTGTCTGCTTATATTTGGGATTCAGGTGTGTTTTTTTTAACTTTCCCCCCACGCGATAAATCGGACGGAATGGTCCAACGCCGGGGGCATGTCCTTTTGATTAGTGCGCGAAGCATTGATATGTGTACTTAATTTTTTTTTTTTTCTTTTCTTTTTCTTTTTTTTTCCTGTTGAGGTTTTGTGTTTTGAAGCGGTTATAGCCTGGTATGGCTCTGTGCAGTCGGCTGGGGTTTTAAACAAAAAAAGAAAGAAACCCAACTGCAAAAACTTGACCCTTTGACTTATTCACCCAATCCACCAGCTTCCTGCTGTAGGCAGCTGGTGGATAGGGTGAGGGAGTCACAGGGTCAAGTTTTGCTTTGCTACATGTTGACAATGCGGATGGTGGCAGGGTGCGGATCAAAGGTTTATGATATAATTGTTCGAACGGGAAAGTGAGTGCTGACGTAGAAGGAAAGATAAGAGATGCAGTTTTTGTATGTGGGCCGTTAAGTTCAAGCTGTTGTCCAGTGCATATCTGATTCCATGTATGTGTTATGTCAGGAAATAAATTTCAATATTAACGAGTGATTATGGTCACCATACTCTCCCGTGGATGTTTCAGTAGATAACGCTTTGCAGTCGTACTTGGACGTATGTAAAATAGAAATTTGCTCTCTCTCTCTCTCTCTCTCTTCTCTTCCTCTCTCTCCTCTCTCTTTCTTTCTATCCCCATTTTCATCCATCTATATCATATCTATCTACTATCTATTACATCTATCTACTATCTATCTAACTGCTTCTGTCCTGTCTGTTGTCTGTCTGTCTGTCTGTCTGTCTTCTATTGTCTGTCTGTCTTTAATATTTATCTATCTTTCTATCTTATCCGTGTAATCTATCTATTTTATTATCTATCTTCTATCTGTCTTATCTTTATCTATGTATTTATCTATCTCTATTTGTCCTCTATCTATCTATCTATTTTAAACTACCCGTCTGTCGTTGCCTTTCTCTCTCTCTCTTTTTTGGTGTGTTTGTGTGTGTGTGTGTGTGTGTGTGTGTGTGTGTGTGTGTGTGTTGTGTGTGTGCATGTGCGCGTGTGTGCGTGTGTGCGAAATAAGAAATCTGCACTGTGTGGTGTGTTTGTGTGCGTCGTGTGTGTGTGTATGGTGCTGCCGTGTGCGTGCGTGCATGTGTGTTGTGTGTGATGTGCGCGCGCGGCGTGTGTGTGTGTGTGTGGAAATATCCGTTGGGTACCCTGTAAGCATGTCTGATGTTGGTGTTTATGGAACATAACTGCCAGCATGCACGTCCACCCAAAAACAAGGATGCAAATTGGACTGTCGTTTCTTCTGTAGTGGCAATAGTGCCTGTAAAGTGTTGGCAACAACTGAAACAATTATTTGATAAAAAAAAAAAAGTAAAAAGAAAAACAGGCAAACAAAAAAATAATAAAAAGAAAGTAAATACGTACACACACGTGGGGCGCGCGCGCACACACACACACACACACACACACCCCACACACACACACACACACACACACATACACACACACACCCCACACACACACACACACACACCCCCACACCACCACCCCACAACACCCCAAACACAATTTTTCTATAGGGCCCGTTTTTTGAACCTTTTTTTAATAACAAAAATGTGGGTTTTTGGGATTCAGGTTTATTTCTCTTGTCGTGTTCATTTCCCCGGGCCCATGCCTGTTTTTTTTGTGTTCTGTGTGTCGGTTTGTCTTTTCTCTGCCTGTGTGCTTTGTCTCTGTCTCTTATTTGTGGTCTTATTAAGGCACCATTTTTTCCCCTCTCTCTGAACTCTCTGGGTGCCTGTCCATCTGTCCGTTGTCTGTCTGTCTTTTCTCTTTTCCTGTCGGTCTCTGTTCCCCTCTGTCTCTCTTTTTTCTGTCTCTTTTCTCTTCGTCACTGTCACTCTCATGTCCCTCTTTCTCACTCCCCCTATATCCATCTGTCTTTGTCAATTTTTTTTTTCTTTTTTCGTCTAAATTATCTGCTTCTTTTCACCTCGCTCTAAATTTGTCCTTTTCTGCTTTGTCTTCAACCCCTTCTGTTTTTTTTTGGGTTGCAGGGGGGGGGCGGGTTTTGGGGGTCGTATTAGGGAAAAATTTCCCCAGCATTGGAGGGTTTAATCTTTTTTAAATGTTTTTAATTCGTAAAAAATTTCTTTCGGCTTGTCGGAGGGTTTTCTTTTGAAATAAAATTTATTTAAATTTAATTTTTTACCCCTCAGGCATGCTGTGCTGATGTGGTGCACGAGTGTGGGTGGGTTGTGTGTGGGGTGTGTGTGTGTGTGGTGTGGGTGTTTTGGTGGTTTTTGTGGTGTGTGTGTGTGTGTGTTACAGACAGACAAAACAAAACACACACACACACACTTTCACACACACACACACACACACACAAAACACCACCCCACACCACACACACCCCACACACAAAATTTCAATTCATAAAGTGTTTAAAAAAAAAAAAGCGCATTAAAATCCATTTTTTTTGTATTTCCATTCCATTTGGGGACTGCCCCCCAAATTTAATTCCAAATGAAACTTTTTATATTTTTGGGTTGTGCATTTCCCCAGCATTTCCTTCTTTTAAACACGATATTAAATTCAGTCGATTTACAATGCTCTCTCTGTCTCTGTCGGTCTATCCTTTCCGTCCGTCCGTCTGCTGTCCACCCCCCCCCCCTCTCTCTCTCTCTTTCTTTCTCTTTCTTTTGGCTATGTCTGTCTTTTTCCTGTCCGTTTCTTGTCTGTCTGTCTGTCTGTCTGTCTTTTCTGTCTCTCTCTCTCTCTTTTCTCTCTCTCTCGGGTTCCTCTTTTTTTATGCACATATGCAGTAAATGGTGTAAAGCCGTATTTCTTTATCATTATCAAATGTATATGTGTTTTTTTTACAAAATTTGAAATTACTGTATAAAACGAATCATCAAAAAAAATGTGGGGTTTTTGGTTCCAGAAAGTCAAAAATACCTTTGTAAATTTCTGAAAGGTTTTTTTCTTTTTGTCTGTCCAGCTGAACCCTTTTGGTTGGGGGGGAGAGATTTAAATGGTCGGCAGCAAAAATGGAAAGTCAGAAGTATAGAAAAAGGGGTTTTTCCACATTAATCCGGGGACAAAAAATTATCAGTAGGGGCATTACCGTCCTTTTCCCCCCACTTTTCTCTGTCTATCTGTCTGTCTATGTCTCTGTCTCGGGTCTGTGGTCTTTTGTCTATCTGTTTGTCTTGTCCTCCCTCGTGGGGTCCTGTCTTTTCTGCTGGGTTCCTCTCTCTCTCTGTTTTTTCTGTCTTTTTCTCCGTCTCTTTTCTCTCTCTCTCTGTTTTTTCTGTCTGCCCCTTTTCTCTCTCTCTCTCTCTCTCTCTCTCTCACCCCCTCTCCCCTTTTCCCTTTTTTTTTTCCTCCCTCCCTCTTCCCCCTTAAAAGGGAAATACAGTTTTTAAGATAAATTTAATCCCCAAATGAACCCTGATCCCACCAAAACATAGTTTTTTTGGGAGGGAAAGGGAACCGCGTACACAGGGAAACGAACATCTTTTCCCCCCCCCCCACCCCATCTTTCGGGCCACTTTACGTGTACAAAATTTCTGCACTGATTTTACCCCCCCTTGCTACCCTCCCTTTTTATTGAAGAAAGGGAAAGGGCGGGTGGAGACAGGCTCTTTGCTTGGGGGTGATAGGCGGGTGTTTTCCCAAAAAAACCCAATGAAAAAACGACCTTTTGGAATTTTTTTTACTTTTCCCTTTTGGGTGATTTTTTATTCGAGTTTGGGTTTGCCCACACACACCCCACACAGCACGCACGCAAGCACGCACACACACACAAAATTACACACAACGCCCCACACCCCCAAAAAACCATATTTTATAAAATATATATATTATATCTAATATATATAGGGAGAGAATCAAAAAAATATAAAATATACTTACATACATAAAATACCCCCAACACCACCACAACACCCCAC
>JAPXFY010003264.1:12500-22510 GCA_030674185.1 Monoplex corrugatus
AAGTTTTATTTTTGTCTCTGACTGCGTGATAAGGAAAAAAATTTCTGCCGATAAAAGAAAAAGAATTTTGTTATAAGAAAGGGAGAAAAAGTTGGGAAATTTCCCAGAATTTTTTTTTACAGCGAGAAAGGGGTGGGGGAAAGGGGGGTGAAATGGGTATCTTGATTCAGAAGGTAATAACTATGCTGTGACAAATAAACGAGCTGTAAAGTTTTTTTAAAGGGTTGGATGTTTTTGGGGTTTGTTCAGAAAAGATTCATTGCACTCGGACAATTTCCTTATCTGCTCCACCCTTTTGGCAGACTCCCTTTAGTTGCCCCAAAAAACAATGCGCCCCGTAAGGTATGGAAAAAGGGGAAAGGAAAAGGGAGTTTTTTAAAAAATGTGGGGAAAATGGGGGGAGAAAGGGGTTTTGGGCCCTCTAAAACCAAGTGTACTTTTTTTTGGGGGGAGGGGGGTGTTACTTTGTATGAGGTTTTGGATTTCAGGGGAAAAACTGTTGTACAATAATTGGAACATTTGTTGTTCTTGGAAAGGGCACACTTTTAGTTCAGAAGTTAGAAAAGGGGTATTGGGGATAAAACAAAAAAGGGTTGGGGAAAAACTTGGACATTTGAGAAAGGGCCCCTGTGTTGGCTTTTGTTTTCGTAGGTATCTTTTTTTTAGGCGTTTTGAAAAAGACCCTGCAGATATTTCTCATTGAATTGTTTTTGAAAGGCAAAGGGGAAAGTGAAGAATGTAAAAAATTGATGCTGCTTTCTGATTTTCACCCCTGGAATTGTTTTTTTGGGAAAGGGAGGGGGGTTAAAAAAAAGTTTTAATTTGGTTTTATGAAAGCAAAACCCCGTGTTTGGGTTTCTTTGCGTTCTGGGTTTACATGATAAGAAAAAATAATTTTTGATTCACGTACAAAAAAAACATGCTGAGGAAAGCGGAATTTGGGAAAGACAGGAGACTTGATGTTGACAGGGTGGGTTTTTTTCTTGTCACGTGCACCCGTTTCAGGTCCGGTTTTTTTTTTAAAGAAAACCCTTTTTTGCGCTTCCCAAATAATTTCTAATCCACTAATGGGGGTTTTTTTTGTGATCGGGAAGATCCAAAAAAGAAATTTTTTAAAGTCTTAAAGCCTTTCACCTAAGCCCTAGGGGGTTGGGGAAGGTCTTACTAGGGTATAAGGTTTTTTTTCCCTTTCGTGTGTATCACGCTGGGCTTTTCCCAATTAAGGTAAAAATTTTAAAAAGATTCTACTGTTCTGTGTTAAATTTAAAAAAAATTTTAAACATCTGTAGTATGTTTTTTGGGGGGTATTAGGTATTTGTTGGGGGGTTAAAAAGGTTTTTGTGGGAATATGTTCTGTTTTATATTTTCTCTCTGTTTTTTGTCTCTGTTTTCTCTCTCTCTCTTTTCTCCATTGTCTTTGTCTCCATCTCTTTCTTTCCCCTCTCCTTTTTCCCTGAAATTTTCTCCCCTTTCTCTCTGTACCTTTGAAACTCTTTCCCCCTTTCCTCTCTGTCTTGTTTTTCGTGTCGGGAAAGTGTTGTGTGTGTGTGTGTTTGTGTGTGTTGTGTGTTTTGGAGAGAGAGGGAGGAGAAAAGGGGTGAAAAATTTGTATGTTGTGGAGAGGGAGAGAAAGAAATTTTGTGTGTGTTTTGTGTGTGTGTGTGTGGTGTGTGTGTGTGTGTGTGTTGTATGTGGGTTTCGTATTTCGAGGGGTTTTGAGTGTGCAGATATTAACCCTTTTTTTTTAAAACTGCCCTTTTCAGTGGGATTAGGTCATGGCTTTTGTCTGTCGTTGTATTGGGTTTCCCTTTTTGGGGGTTGTTTTTCGTTTTTACAAGATGTAATTTAATTTTTTTGATTTTTAACACCCCGTCTTAGATTTTATGGTTTCTTTTTTATGATAAGGGAAAGTGCAAGCCAGATTGTTTTGAATGCGTTGTTACAAATGATTTTTTTCATGTTCGCTTTATCAATGTGGGAAAAAATTTGAGATTTACTTTCATTTATTAATTTTATGTTTTGTATGTTTGTATGTAAGTATGTATGGCAGAGGACATCAGAAATAAGCCAGCAGAAATCGGCCAAGCAAAAAAAACATTTTAAGAAAAATTTTTGAGCATTTTTACAACAAATGCCTATCAATTAAAAATTTAGAAAAAGGTTTTTAGAATGTTATATTGAACCAATTTCTGTTGTACGGCTGCGAGGGGGGACAGTCAACCCAAACTAAAGCCAGAACAAGATTGGGGCAGCCGAGATGTGGTTTCTAAGAAGAATGTTTTAGGGTTCCTTTGGGCAGCAAAAAAACAAAAAGAGACAGTCTTGATGTAGGCAGGGCACAAGTAGACACTCATAAAGGAAAATTAGGAAAAGGAGGGCAACAATTTCCTAGGCCCCTTTTATTTTGGGAAAAGGGGGGAAATTTGGAAAAAACCTGGTCCCAACGGGGGAAATGGGAGGGAAGGAGAGCACGGGTTTGCCCAGGGAAGTATTAGCCCGGGCCCCCCAGAGTGGCTGAAGAACCCCGGGGGGCTGGAAGAAAATGTTTAGGCAACAGGAGATAAGGAAAAGATGGGAAATCCTTTAAACGCCAACCCCCCCCCCATGCGGCAAGGCACCGATGATGATGTTTTTGTATGTATGTAGTATGTATGTATGTATGTTTGTATGTATGTATGTATTTTTTTATTTTATGTATGTATGTATGTGTGGTGTACGGATGTGTGTAAAGTATGTAGGGATGTACGTATGTTTTTTTGTTTTGCATGTGGTGTGTAAAGTTTATGTATGTAGTTGTGGTATGTAGTATGTATGTAGAAAGGTTGGGGGGTGGGGGTGGATGGATGGGGTGGTAGATGTGCGGGGGGGAAAAATTGGTTTGGATGGAGGGGGTGGAAGGGGGCGGTTTTGCATGTATGGATTATGTATGTGTTATGTTTTTTTTGTAATGTATGTATAATGTGTTGTGGGTGGGTGGGGTATGTTTTTTAATGGGTTTGGGCGTTTTTTTACGTGGCAAAAGGCCCCGTGTGGTTAGTAGTCGGCGAGGCTATTTAAACAATATGACATGAATTGTTTGTAAATAAGGGTTTTGTTTGAAGTTTTGTTTTTGGGTTTTAATGAATTTTTGTTGGTTTGGGTTTTTTTTTTTTTAGGGTTTTTTTGTGGGGGGGGGGGTTTGGTTTTTAAAATTTTGGTTTTGGGTTTTAATTTGGGTTTTGTTAAAAAAAAAATTTTTTTGAAAAAATAAAATAACAATAAAAAAACCCCAAAATTTTATATATATATTTTTTTTTTTTTTTTTTTTTTTTTTTGTGTGGGGGGGGGGGGGGTTTTTGTTGTTTTTGTTGTTTTTGGTGTTGTTTTATTTTAGTATTATATTATTTTTATTATTAATTAGTCTATTGAAAAATTTTATTTTTTTAATTATTATTTTTTTATTATTATGTTTTTTTTAAAACAAAAAGGCGGGGGCGGGAAAGCCCCACATTTTTTTTTTTTATTTATTTTTATTTTAATGACGCCGCACGCACGCCGCCGTAACACAGAAACCTCTTTATATAGTTCATAGCAGTTTAACATAGTAATATTTATCGTGTATTGCAAAAAGTCAAATTGATCCCTTTTTTGTATTGGTTGCTTCCCTAGCTTTTGGGGCCTTTTCAAGGTTTAAAATTGTAACTACCCTCGACCTCTTGGCTTTAGCATTTAAAAAAACAAAAACAGGCATCGTTCCTAATGTAATCTTTTTCATCATAAATTATTTTCCACTTTTACCATTTAATGCCTTCTGGGGTCATGTATTTTCGGACCGGTTTTGCAGTTTTATTGCAGTGGTTAATTGTCAAACCTTAGGCCGCTATTGCTTACTTTCTAATCAAAAAACCTTTGGGGACTTTTGGGTTCACCGCGTGCAAACCATTTGGGGGCATCGTTTAAACAACAGCTTTTAAAGTTGGACTGCTAAGGTTTAGAGGTTGGGGAGGGCGATGGTTTTGGAAAAGGGGCTTGGGGTTTTGGGTTTTTTGAATGTTTCCCGCCCTGGAAAATTTTGTCTAGAAAATAACTCTTTTCTTCACCTCTTTGTTTCTGCCTTGTTCCTTTCTTCGTCTTTTTCCTTCGTTTTTTTGCTGGTTTTTTTTTTTGTTTTTTTTCGTAAGTCTTACACACTTTTTCTTTGGGTTGTAATTGGGTTTAAGTATGTATTTAGTGCATTTTTGGCTCCGGGAGATGAGATGTGCGGAAGCTTTTTGGGCAGGCCCGTTTTTTTTTATATATATTTTTTAGAGTTTATAGTTATTTTAAATTTGTACAAGTGTTTTTTTTTAATTTTTTGTGTGATTAATTGGACAGAGTGTTAAACCCCGGGGTATCTCTTGGAATTTTGCGCGAATGCATCGTATGTGAACTTCTTTTTGGGTTTTCCCGGTTTTTTCCTGTTTAAGTTTGTTATGTTTTTTTAACGGCTTAGCCTGTATGGCTGTCGCAGTGGTGGGGTTTTAAAAAGCAAAACAGTGACAATTTTACTCTGTGAGCAGTTAGCGGTTGATAGGAAATGTTCAAATGGCGACTATTTTACTAGAATCATTCTTGGCCATGAAGGATTTATGGGGGGTTTTAAAAAAATTTTGCCTTTTTTTCCAGTTTTTGAACTGTTTTTTCATATGAAAACTGCATTTTACTAGTTCTTTTTCGAGGAGAAATGACAACTTGAGATTTTAAAAAAGGCTATCATTTTCGTATGAAAAGTGTTTTTATCCTAGTTCTATTTGTGGTAATGTAGTTTCAGATTTGAAAAGTTAGCGCTGTGATTTTCCTTTGAAACCCTTGGGTTTTCCTGTTTGTTTTTACAAAAAGGGCAGCTTCAATTTTTTGTAAATTTTAAGCCGTCTTTTTTCGTTGAAAAAGCTTCTTTTCTTATTTCTTTTTTGGGGAAAGGGCAGTTTCAAATTTGAAAATTTAACGTGGTTTTTCTTGGGAAAAGTGTCTTTTCCTAGTTCTATTGTAGGAAAATGGCAGTTTCTTTTGAAATTTTCGCTGTGTTTTTTCTTGAAAAGCGTCATTTTCCTAGTTCTATTTACAAGTAGAAAATCAACGCTTCAAATATTGAAAGTTAACTGTCTTTTTTCTTTAAAAATCCGTCTTTTTCCCCTTTCTATTTCTAGGAAGTGCCAGCTTCAAATGTTGGAATTCAGCGCTGTCATTTTTTTTCAAAAGCTTTTATTTTTCCTTTTCTGGTAAAGGGGAAAATGAAGCTTTAAATGTGAAAGTTGGTGCTGTCATTTTCTTGAAAAAGCTGCCCTTTTTCCTTGTTCTTTTTGCGAAAATGACAGCTTGATTTTGAAAATTTGCACAAAAATTTTTCGGCTCAAAAAGGAAACTTTCAGTGAATCATCTCCTGATCTGTACAACTGTCCGCCCTTTTTCATCGTTTAAGCAGAATTCTCGTTTCCCCGGGGAAAACTGGTTTGTTGTCTTTTTTTCGAGAGGTGGGGTTTTTTTTTTTTAAATTCAATTCCTAGCGGGAAATTTTTTTTTCAAAATAGCGTTTTTAATGCAGGTGTGTGTGTTGTGTGTGTGTGTTTGTTTTGTGGTGTTGTTTTGGGGGTGTGTGTGTGTTGTGTGTTGGTGGTGAGTGATGTTCCCCCAAACGGGACAAAAATTTTTCCCAAATATGTGCTCCTAATGCATGTTGGGTGTGTGTTGTGTTTGTGGTTGGTGTGTGTGTGTGTGTGTGTGTGTGTGTGGTGTGTGTGTGTGTGTGTGTGAGGAGTGTTCCCTAACAGTACAAAATTTTTCCAATTTGGGCTCCAATGCGGTTGTTTTGTGTGGGTGTGTGGTGTGTGGGTTGTGTGTGTTGGGTGTGAGTGGGGGTGGGGGCGTGTGTGGTGTTGTTTGTTTGTTTTTGTCGTGCGTTTTTGTGTCTGTGTGGTGTGTCTGTGTGTTTTGTATGTGTGTAAAGAAAGGGGAGAGAAGAGGGGGGAAGGACAGGAAGACAGACGGGCAGACAGAAGGCAGAAAAACAAAAAATCAAAAAGGGAGAAAAAGTACAAAAAAAGAGAGAAAAAAGGGGGGAAGAAAAAGGGTAAGAGAGAGAGAGAACAAGAAGAAAGAAAGAGAGAGAGAAGAAGAGAAGGGGGAAAGGAGAGGGGAGAATAAGGAGAGGGGAAGGGAAAAGTGGAGAGAAGGGAGAGAGAGAGAAAAGGAATAAGAAGAGGAAAAGTGGAGAGAGGAAGAGAGAGAGAGAGAGAAAAGAGAAGACGAGAGAAGTGAGGAGAGAGAGAGAGAGGGAGAAGAAGGAGAGGAAGAGAGAAGGAGGAGAGGAGAAGGAGAGGGGAGAGAGCAACAGGAAATCACAGAGAAGAAGGGGAAAAGGAAGAGAAGTCAAGGGGGAAGTGAAGAGAGAGAGAAGGGAAGAGGGGAATCCAGAGAAGAAGTAGGAAGGCGAGAGAGGGGGAGGGGAAAAGTCACAGGGGAGAGAAGTGGAGAGAGAGAGAAGAGAGAGAGAAGAGAAGTCACAGGGGGAATAGAGAGGGGGGGGGAAAAAGGAGAGAGAGAGAGGAGAGCAGAGAGAGAGAGAAGTGAGAGAGAGAGAAGGGGAAGAGAGAGAGAGAATCACAGGGGAAGTGAGGAGAGAGAGCAAAGAAGAGAGAGAAAGTCCAGAGAGAAATGAGGAGAGAGGGCAGAGAGGAGAGAGAGAAGTCACAGAGAGAGAAGTGAGAGGGAAGGAGGCAGAAAGAAAAAAGAAAAGTAAAAGGGAGAAAAGTGGAAGAGAAAAAGGGGTCCAGAGAGAAAAAGTGAAGAGAGAGAGCGAGAGAGGGGGAGAGAAGAGAGAGAGAGAAAGTAGAAGAGGAGGAAAAGAAAGAAGAGAATCACAGAAAAAAGGAAGACAAGAAAAGAAGACAGAGAGAGAAGGGGAAAGAGAGAAGAATAAGAAAGACAGAAGACAGACAGACGCGGGACAACAAAGCAGCGGGACAGCAGAAACATAAAAATGTAAAGAAAGTGAAGGGACCCGACAAATCCCCCTGAAAAAAAAATTAAAAAAAACGAAAAACATTTTTGTATTTAGCAGTGTAAAATTTCAAAAAAAACGCGGGTTTCCAATTTAAATGAGTTATGGGCGTTTTGTTTTCTACTTGTGTTTGCATTGAGATCTGCAAAAAAAAAGACTATTTCGCTCGATTTTTATGCTAAATTTGGCTGGTAATTTAAAAAAATTAAAAGCACTAATGCTTTTTTGGAAAAGTAGCTAACATTTCCTTTTAAAAGAAAAAAACTTGATCTAACAGCACGTTTAGAAAAACAATTTTTTCCTATTTACAATACTCTAGTCGGGGTGATAATTTTATCGCCTTTTTTGTTTAATATTTTGTAATTTAAAAAAGGCATTGAACGTTTTTAAAAAAAAAAAGGATCTAGTTTTCATTTTAAATGTCCCCCCGTCCTTTTTTTCCATGATGATGAGATATGAGATTAGTCATAGTGCGTCATGGACTCATTTTCATACGTAACTTGCGATTCATTCTACCCCCCTGCCTTTCTTTGCTTGGGGGAAATTGGAATTGTTCAGGAGGGATTTACACCTTTAAACAGTTCCACATGCGCTTCTCCAAATCGCCAGCAGCTCTTTTTTTTAAACAACTTTTTAAAACTTTTTTTTTTCGTTTTCATCGAATGGGCACCAAACTACAGTGTAGTAACGAAATTTCTAAAAACATAAATTGAAAAGATATTTTTTGACATATAACTCCCAAAACTATAATGTACATAATGATATTTCAAAGCTGGAGGTTTTTAAAGAAATAAGTTTTAACACAATCAACATTCTTTCACGATTTTTTTTCAAATCTATTTTTTTTCTGTAGATAATCAACATCAGGAAAAGTGGTAACAGAAATGTATGCCAGCACACTTGGGGCTCCCCGACAAGAACGTATCGCTGGGAGGTTTTGAACCCGGGGGCGGGAAAGGGAAAGGGGGGGGAGGGGAAAAAAACCCTTTTAAACATTTAAACGGCACCCCACTTTGGAACTCAAGTGGGCAGAAACGGCAGTTTTTTAAAGTGCTGGCTGGGACTGACACTTTTGTCCCATGTTTTGGGGGTTTAGATACCGCATCCCTAAAAACCTTTTCTCTCCCTATTTCAAAGCCTGACATTTCTTTGTATTTTTCGAATTTTCTGTTTTGAGTAAAAATTTCGAAAAATTGTTTCGTTTCAAAGAAAAAAAAAGAGACCTTCTGGGGGAAGCTTCGTGTGACGGCATTTTTTGCAAAGTTTGATATTGTATCTTTCAGCGGTTGACAAAAAAAAAGTGGACTTAGTTTGAATCAGGTAGAGTCCGTTTTTGCAAAAGGATTCCCTTTTTGTCTGATGTAAAATGGCAATAAACAGCCCGCAGTAAAGGGCGATTTTAGTATCAATTTTTGCGTCCAGGTGGGGGCAGTGGCTTTCGTGGATCGAAAAAGCGGTTTTTCGTTTCCTTTTTTGTTGTTCGGGGGTTTGGTACGCTGGCTTGAGGTGTGTAGGTGGTGTGTGTGTTGTGTGTTGTGGGTGTGTGTTTGTGTGGTGTTGTGTGTGTGTGTGTTGTGGTGTGGGTGGTGTTGTTGTTGGGTTGGTTTTTTTGGAAAATTGCTGTTGGTTTTCATATTGGGGACACTTGTTTACTTACTTTTCCCGTACGTAAACCTTTTAGACAGGGGTCCGTTGTGTTTGTCTTATTTTTGTAGGGAGGGAAAGGTCTGCGTCTGTCTGTCTTTTTGTCTCTCGCCTTTTTGTCCTGTTTCTTTGGGCTTTTTCATTTTTACCCCTTGAATTTTTAACGTGCGTCCCTTAAGTCGGAGACTGTTGTGAAAGCTCGGGGGGGGGGGGGGTTAATGGGCTATGTTTTCAGATATTGTAAAAGTATTTCCGAACCGTGAAAATTTTTTCCCCCTTTTTAGAAATCAGTAAAAAAAAGATTGTCAAGTTGAAAAAAATTCTCATTCAAAAAGAAAAAAGTTGATTACAAAAATCCCTTGGGTTTTGAAAAAAATGGTCAAAGGGATTTCAACATGTTTTTGTGAACCCCCTTTAAATATTAAATTTTTGATTCGGGCTCATCTTTATCATCTATATCATCCCTTTATCTCTCACATCATCATCTCATTTTTGTCCCTTACATGGCGTTGGTAATCACGGCCCCTTACGAATCCCTCCCTTGCCCCTGCGAGTACATCTCCCCCCCCTCTCTGTCCCCAGCCACTTGAAGTCCGTCCAATATTTTCCCCTGGCTCCCCCTGGTGTTTTCTTTCCCTCCAGCTTTTCCGTTTTTGACCCGGTGCTCAATTTCTTGATTCGGTACACCCCCTGTTTGATGAAATTTTAAAAATTTTAAAATTTTTTTTAGAAACGCCATAAGTCTTTGTCTTTTTTATTTTCATTCTGTTGCATTTTTCTTAACCAGAATTTTTCCAAAAGTTTTCTTTCTAAAGATTGAACGGCTTAAAACCCTTTTACTCCAGGGCTGGGATAGTGGAGGAAGTCAAAGGGGGTTTAAATTTTTTCTTTGCTTGCTGGTTGGGAATGCAGGGTGGTTTTGGACATTGGGGAATCAAAGGGGTTAAGTTCTTTTTCGTCCCCTCCCCGCGAAAAATTGCCCCCAATGCCCTGGGTTTAAATGGACCATATGTCTGTGAGAACGAAGAGAAAACATGCAAACTGACGAGTTACAATTTGTATGCGTGGTTCAAACATTTAGTCAAGCTGTTGTTTGTGTTGTGTGTATCTGATTCCATTTGTGTATGGCAGAAATGGGGGGGGTGGGAGGTGGGGGAGGGGGGGAAGTGTGGCAATGGTTCGACGTTGCCCCATAACAACTAAACTCGAGATTCCACGGTTTGTTTCCCTTAACCTTTACGTTTTCCCAAAGTTTTACCAGAAAATCGAACTGAACGTCAGTCCTTTAAGGGAAAGAAAACAAAAAAACAAACAACAACCCCGGTCGGACTTTTGTCTTCTGGCCCGACGC